>DF358620.1:52801-84733 GCA_000787875.1 Solanum virginianum
TCGCATTAAGAACTCATAAAATCCCTTGTTTTAGGCATCAAATGTGTTGTAATTTGACAGCATATCAACATCCTCAACTTAAAATTATTGTTTGTCCTCAAGCGATGACTCAATCTGAGCAAACAAAGAGAAATACATAGCAGCTATACTAATGGCATATACATCAACTCCTCTGATTTAGGTACCCAACTGCCATTTTCAAAATAGGATTGCAAAGTTATTCAGCAAAACAAGAAAATAATGATATACCTGGAAATCCAACTATCAAAAGCTAAGAAGCATCAACCATCCACGATCATTAGTATAGTCATATGCTACTCTCAAGTAGTGCAAATGCCCTAATTGGATAGAAGTCTCTCGTACTCACTCAAAAAACATTTAGAATTCAGGGACTGAGGAAGCATTCTCACTCTCACAATCTACATTGACGCACAATGACTAACACCATAGGCTTGCCCTTATACTCATCTTCTAATTTGGTGACAAAGTGGATTTGGATCAATTTAGGACTTATGGGCTTGTAACATTGGTTCAGGGGGCTTTGGTATGGCATTTTGGGCAAGTAGTGACTAAAAGCTATCCTTGAACCATGTTTACCAATATATTTGCTTTCATAACCCAATCCTTTTTCAGTAAATCCACCTTTATTCTCCTGTTTCAAACTTTTCTCGAGTGCATTCTTTCTATTTTCAGTTGTGCCTTATTTTTGAACTCAATTCTTACTACTTTTTCTCAACTCAAGACACTTTTCTTTTCTTTTTTTCACTCGGCTCATGATTTTTCATTTCTTTCTTTATTTCCCAATTAATGACCTCATTGTTATTACTTTACCACAATAAGGGACACCCTAAACTTAGGCTTTTAGCCTGAGGTGAAGTACACAATATCTATTCCTCAAACCAGGGCCACAATTTGTAGCCACCCTTAACTTAGGCTTTTAGCCTGAGGTGAAGTACACAATATCTATTCCTCAAACCAGGGCCACAATTTGTAGCCACCCTTAACTTAGGCTTTTAGGTTCACATGTTTAAGGATAGATCAGGGCTAATATCAAGGTATTTCATCAAATAAGGTTAAGTTAGCAAGGTGTCAAGAAAAAATGAGTACATGAGAAGCTCAAACATTTGGAACAAGGGATTCACTAGTTCACTTGATAGGTCATTTAGGCAAAAGTGGGCTCACTAACAGAACAAAGGCCTAAGATCCCTTCCAAATCAACCAAATCACCGAACCAATCTTAGAGTACTAAGGAAAGTTCTGAGTCCATATATGATACATGAATGCATCAAAATAAACTCACAACACACATGGCATTGAATACACAACAAGTATAGACTCACAGGTCATGTTTCTAGCCTCATCTTACCTTCATAATATCAGAATAAATATTGCCAGATACTCAAAATGCATGAATGCATCAACACCCACAATCTCAAAATTTTTTAGGGTACCTATTTTTTCATCAAAATTTAAAGAACACATAAAAGCCATGCATATGACAACAGATAACATCACTATATATTTACAAACTATCTACATGACCTAAACATTGTCGGTTCAATAGATAATTAAACATCCACATGGAAAAAGAAGCACGACAAAAAAAATCTTGGGATCAAAAATAGGGGAAGTTATGGACTCGAGGCTACTCAAACTTAACCTTAATCCATAACTTCCCATAGCCCACCAAAATAGGATACTTTGTCCTCAAAGTAAAAACACATAAAAAACAAAAGTAACCAAAAACATAAACATATATATATACATACATTAAAAACCAACATTTAAACACTAATATCCAAAACCAAAGTAAAAACATTTAAAACAAATAGAAAAAAATAAGATTGTCTAACAAGAGAACAAAATATCCATAAATAAGATATGCGTCAACTTCTGATACTCACTGTTTCCTTCTAAAAGGCATTGTTATGAGTCGAAGTGATGACTACGACTCGTTGGCCTACTTGTAGGGGTCACTCCAAGTGTCATTTTATCTAATCTTCAATTCTTCAATTTTCACCTACAAACCAAGTCTCATAAACTCAACAATCTTTAAAATATTACAACTGCACCAATGTCTTTCAACTTAAAATAAACTCACACCTTCTACCTAAGTATTTCAATAACCAAAAATATTTAAAACAAACCAACAATTATCAAAAATGCTTGGATTGCCTCCCAAGAAATGCCTTATTTAACGTCGTGGCTCGACTTTATCATCATCCTTCATCAATAGTCCTTAAGGGTCCACAGTTCACTTTTAAATTCGTCAAGGTGTTTTATAGATTGGTGAATATTGAACACAACCTCTGCATCATTTACCCTGAACTGAAGTTGACCTGAATACATATCCACTAGGGCTCTTCCAGTGGCCAGAAATGGTCTTCCCAAAATAATGGGCACCTTAAATTCAACCTCACAGTCAAGGATCACAAAGTCCATGGGGAACATGAATTTATCAACTTTAACAAGCACATGAAGAAGGATTTCCTCTGGCCTTTTAATGGTTCGATCTGCCATGAGAAACCTCATTCTCATCGAGGTAGGGGTGCCAAGACCAATCTTTTTTAATATGGAAAGAGACATTAGATTGATGCTTGCTCCTAAGTCGCATAATGTTCTTGCGAATTCAAGGTCACTAATAATGCAAGGGATGGTAAATGCATCGGGGTCCTCTCATTTTGGAACAAGGTATTTGGCCATGATCGCACCATATTGTTAGAGGTCTTGGCTAAAAGTGTGTTTCTTTGTCACCAAATCCTTCATATACTTGGCGTAACTAGGCATTTTGTCCAAGGCTTCTAAAAGGGGAATGTTGATGGACAATTGTTTTAACATTGATAAGAACTGCTTAATTTTCCATCTTCTTCCTTTTTCTTAAACCTTTGGAGGAATGGAGGCAGTGGTTTTGGGATTATCTTGACTTTCTCTTGTTCTCTAACCGTTTGGTCTTCTATTCCCTTGCTCCTTGGACTTTCTTCCTCAATCATCACCTTGCTATCAATAACCCTCTCATTGGTTTCTTCTTCAATCACTGGTATAGGGGTATTAACAGTGTGTTTGCCACTCAAATTCATCACTACCATGTAATGCCCTTCGTTCTTAGGATTTTGAATTGTGTTGCTTGGTAAGGTGCCCTTTTGGCATTGGTTCAACTGTGAAGAAACTTGACCAAATTGTTGTTCTAGCTGCTTTATTGCCATGGAATAAAACTTTATTAATGCTTTGAAACATTTATCTTCATTCCTTTCATAGTCTCATTGTGGTGATCGGTTCTCTTTAACAACTTGTCAAACATCTCTTCGATCCTAGAGTTACTTGACCCAGCATAGCGGTTGTGAGGTGGCACATAAGGACCATTCCTGTAGCCCTCTCTTCTTCCCTATTTGGTATCTCGCACTCTCGCTTTCATAGTATCCACCCCGGTTGTCTCTATATGCCCCATCATCATTGAAGTTCTGCCCTTGATTCCCAGAACAGTGCCTCTAATAATCTGAATTGGATACTTGGGGGTTATTCTGGAAACCTATCGCTTTAGATCATCATACATAGGAATCTTTGGAGGTTGATGGGTTACCTCTTAAACACTTGCTTGGTTTTGAACCAAGTCCATGCTCGTACGGAGTTGAGCAAGTTGCTCCATGATATCTTAATTAACTTTTGCTTGCTCACTATTGGTGGTAACCGCACACAAACTCTTTGTTGTATCACTCTCACTCTGACACCATGCTCTGTTTGTATTCACCACTTGCTCCATCTTTGCAGCTACTAGCTCAAATGGTTGGTCAAGAAACATACCTCCCATGATCTGTTAGCACAAGCTTTTCTATTTTCATCAAGTGCTCTATAGAAACTCTCGACCAAAGCATTATAAATAATCTTATGATCGGGGACCATCCTTAAGCATTTGGTGAATCTATCCTATGTAGTACTAAGACAGTGGCCAGACAATTGCTCAAAGTTATTTATTTGGTCCTTGAGCTTCCTGCAAGATCTATCCTATGTAGTACTAAGACAGTGGCCAGACAATTGCTCAAAGTTATTTATTTGGTCCTTGAGCTTCAGTTTCTTCGACCTCAGAAAATATCTCTCTAAGAACTCTCTCTGAAGCTCTGCCCAACTTTGTATGGTACCTGGAGGAAGCTTAGACAACCACACAGCTGCACTCCTAATCAATGATAATGGAAACACTCTCAATCCAGTAGCATCAGTAGAGATATTTTTTGTCCCTATGAAACTTTTGTACACAAAGATGACATTTCGGAGATGATGGTGGGGATACTCTGAGGGTAGCCCTATGAATAGGGAATGGTTTTGGAGTATTTAGAGCAATCCACTCGATACTACAAACTTACCCTCTGCTGGTAGAGAAGGCAGTACTATAGCACTAGTAATGTCCATGGCCATAGGGTTCAATCGATACTGCTTCCATCCATAAGCATTTTCATTTAAGTCCCTAAGATGTGGCCTGTTATCCCTCACTCTCTTCCCATATCATCATCATTCATATTTATCTCCTTCTCAACTGCAACATCCTCATTCACTTAAGTCAATCTTCTAAAAAGTCGGTGGATCTCCAAATTAATTAGAACTAAAGGGTCACCTCAGCTCTTTGTGTTAGGCATACAACCTAACATACCCTACAAGTAAAATCAAACAACAAAAATAAAAACAAAAGTAAAATACACGAGACTCTAGAAATTAACACTAGAACTAACTAATAGTGAATTCAAGCCAAAACCTAGTCGTATTTTTCAACAACGGCACCATAATTTTTGATGATGTTCACGCTCCAATAAGAAAGTAGTCGCAGTCAGCTATTAACCTAACCAGAGGTTAGAGTCGAATCCATAGGAAATACAGGGCTTGACTAGAAGAATTCACTATTAATCATTTCAAGCATTTATAACTAAAATCTCTAAATGGGGAGGGCGGGTTTATGATTCAAAAATAAAGTAAAATAAACACTATACTACGACGCGGGAAAACACTTAATTTTAGGGACAACTTAGGAATTGTGTTTCCCATGGTTCGTTAACTCGATTACCCTAGATAACATAACTACAATTGGAGATTCACATGGAGGATGATAGCTTAGGTTCTTTCAGCCCTCTTATGAAGGCGAAGGTCCAATTTCACCATGGCGCTTGGTGGGATACCATGGCATGCCAACGAACCGTTACCTATTGTCCTAATCAACCTCCTCTATGTCAGGTTTGGTTAATTAAATGAGAACATATCAATCGAATCTTGTTATTTATTTTCCTTTTTCTATTCATCATTACCTTGGTCAGGACTATGATACTAGGAGGGGTTTGGTGTTCGCCACCACCAAACAACAATCAATATGGAGAGAAATAGATAATACATGCAAAACCCTAATAATAGAGATGTAATAAACCTAACTCATCTCCAGTCAACTACCTATGGTTTGCACAACCCCAAGGTGTGGGTGCTTAGCTACTCATGGCTAGGCAAAACCAACAAAAATGCAAATAAAAGACATAGTTGAGAGGTTTACCACAAGTAACGAAGAATGTTGACTCCACAAGTTGCAAACCCAAAAGCTTAATAGATTGACAAAGTGTACAAGGCAAGATTTGTAATATCCAAAATGGGTTTTCCAAATGAAAATGATAAACTAATACCAAATCCTAAAATATTTTTGAGAGAATATTCAAAGGCAAGTTCTAAGTCGATAATCTCTGATCTACAAAATAAAACCCTAACTTAATGTATTTATAGTGCTTACAAATAATCCTAAAAATTCCACAAAAAAGACAACTGGCAGTTGGTACGCTTTGTAGGTACGACTCGTAGGGTCGCTACAAGTCGTAATTGGGATCTCATATCATGATTTTGGCATCTTGGGCTCAGCTGGTGTGACCACTTGGTACGTGTCATTTCTAGGGCTACAATTCGTATGCTCCTCTCATAGTCTAGGCCTTCAATTTTTTAGTCCAGTATTTTGGCTCTCTAATTCCTACTACAAATCCACCCCTACGAGTCGTAGTAAGACTTACAACTCATAGGATGGCCTCGTAGGGATGACCTCCACTTAGCAATTTTTTTATTTTTGATCTCTGTTTCATTCTAGGACATACCCTATGATTCGTAGCTTAGGCTATGACTCATAGGTGAGCTCGTATGTCCTATGATTCAGCAAAATTTATATTTTTTCTTCAAAATTATGCTAACCTAACTTTTCTGCAAGAACAACACAAAAACACATAAAAATCATAAAAAATTTACATTAAGAACTCATAAAATCTCTTGTTTTAGGCATCAAATGTGTTATATTTTGATAGCACATCAAGTCTCCTCCTACCTCAAAGTAGATTCTTGCCATCTTCAAGAAATGGATATCGATGACATTTTTGTCATACGATATACATTTTATCTCGAAGAGTTGTCTCTGATGCTTCTCTCTTTGCTAGCTGGTATCTTAACAAAAGACTTCCATGAGGATTTTCAGGTTGCCTGTGAAGTCTAGGGATCTGAGGGAGTAGTTGCGATATTGCAATCCTAGTGCATTCCATCAATCCCTGAGAATGTCGGAGAATATTGAAGTGAAATATGGTCAGATCATGTACTTCTTATGCTCGACCAAATTTTTGGTGACCATCCAAGTGTAGAAGTCTTGAGGCTATTGTGAGACTTTGACATTATTGAGGGTAAAAGTATGAAAGTCGATTCCATCCTGCTTTGGAGATGTGGTTGCTGGTTTTGGCCTTCGTTTAGGGATAGGATCCTCTGTCATGCCATCCTCATCATTGTTTACTTCGAAGACTTCAAATTCTTCGTACTGGTTCATGAAGAGTGGGGATAGTCTTCCTCATTTGATGTAAGTGATAATTCTGTAGTTTCTTCCATATATTCCTGGTAATCATCAATATATTCCTAGGATTCAGTTAATGGGGAATCCTTACTATCTTAGATGTATCTGTCCGAGGGATAATTATTCTCAATTAAGAAGTTCAAGGTGATGTTTTCTAGTTGTTCATTGCATCAGAGATCTTTTTTTAATGGAACTTCAGATTCTAAGGTGGTTTCATCTTGTTGGTCATTGAATCTGAAGTATTCATTAATTACTCTAAGGTAATCATCAGTTGGACTGTCCTCTTTTAAGGCATAAAGCTTTGGAACCTCATGATCGAATTTGATTAATTTAGGTATGGGGAAGCCATGATTTTTAGGCTGCCAATACTTTTTATTAACAGATCAAATCATATCATCCCATGCTTTATCGTTATCTTTCTTTTTTGGTACTGATATTTTGTAATTGTCAAAGCTTGGACGTGGAAAGACTGGGTCCTTCTTGTAGATGCATCTTGAAGTAGTGTTCTTCTTTTTGTGAGTGTTGCATCTGGTAATCATCATGGTTCCTGGATCAATAGCTTTCTTTTTTTTTTTTGCCTTTTGTTGTGCCTTTTTGGCCCTTTTTTAGGTTATTATTGTTGCATCCTTTCTCTCCAACACGAACTTAGCTATGTCAAACTCTGGTTGGTCCTTGTGCTGGGAAGCTTGGGGTGTACCAAAGAAAAACTTATGCGTGAAGCTTTCCTACTTCGGTGGGGAGTAAGGATGTGAGCATATGGGAAATAAGGTAGGCCTAGTTGGAGAAGTTGATGTCCTCCTTAGCTCGGGACTACCATATTTCAGGCTCTGGATCTGCTCCTTGAGGGCTACTATCTCATTCTTTCATTATTCGACAAAGCGAGATAGTGACGTTCCTAGTGGACATAAATTGAACTGTATAGTTTTCAACCTATGTTCTAACTCACGAATAAGTTTGATATATTGGTTGGACGTCTCTGCCATTTTCTTTTCCATCAAGTCCATCTTTATTTGTATTTTTCTTTGACACTGGATGACGTGCTTGATGAAATGATCGAAGCTAGATAACATTTTATTCTGGACCATTACGTTCTCTGATTGCCAGTTGAGGGTTGCCTCTATGTCGCCTTGGGCCATATGTTCTCCCGTTGTAGGATAACTTTCTTGTGTGGTATTTCTGGAGCGCAGCTTAGGTTATACCTTTCAAAAGGTTGGTATGGGGGAAAATCATATAAGGTGCTCGAGCCTATGGGTGATAATATGAAAGTTGGAGGTGCAGGCTCATTTGTGGAGGTAAATTTTGATGGAGATAATGATTTTGTAGGTTTCTAGGTTCATATGTAACAATGAAAGAAGGTTCGTCCTAGTTGTAATACTCATCCATCAATATCTCATCATCTTGCCACTCCTGGCAGTCACAGTCTATGTCCCACGGTATGTGGCCTGTGAAGGGATAGTGTGACTAGTGAACACATTGACCATCCATATCGAACTGCTCAATCCAATCGATAAAATGGTAGGTACCATACTCAGATGCAAGGATCTGTAAGTTTTGGGTTATCACTAAGGGTTGGTACATATTTATGGAAAAGGCAGTTTTGTGGAGCTTTTTGAGGTGAGATTGGTCAAAGCTTATAGCGACTGTTTCATCAGATTTTCTGGTGAAAGTTGGCTCAGTGGACTAGAGAGGTTGAGGGGGATTTCTCAACTTCTCATAGTTTGTGACCTATGAGATAGAGAGAATGTTGACAAGCTCCTCTCTGCTGGTTTGTCTAGGGATCTGGGTACACTAAATCATTCAGTTGATGGCATCTATGTTTAGGAAGAGAGAATCTTGGCCACCAGGGAGTGATAGGTCCATGGCATGGTTTTGAACTCTCTAAGCTAGTTGGTAGTGTAGAGTTGCCTAGATAGCATCTCTAGCTTGTAGAGCTCTGAGTATCTAGAACAGATCTTCAATGCTTCTGTGAGGTATGGATCATGTAAAGGGCATGTTGATGTTGGGATAAATCATGACAAACACAGTCCCGGTGTTAAGGATGATCTCGAAGGTGCCCAAATTCGCATGTTAGTACTCGTTGTATCGAGTATCCAAGAGGAAAAGACGTGCCACTACAGCTTAGAATTTTCTTCCTTGATACATCAACACAACTTTAATGACACCAAAATGGATATGGGTGAACCGCAAGCTTTTCCACTAGCATGGAAATTCCTCTAGCATCTGCAGTATGATGAATTATTCATCTTGGGTTGCAAGAATAAGGTGTTGGTCAAGCTTTGAGGCAGCAACATATTCTTTCACTCCTATAGGTTTATGTTAAACTAGGGAGCGTATTTGCAACCAAGGATTATTGGTCTTTTTGGAAAAGTCAGAGTATGGGTTCAGTAGAGGTTGATATATGGAGGACATTTTCTATTCTGGGGGTAACAAATCTACTTCATTGAGATAATCGCATTTGCAAGAGAGAGTTTTGTTCCGGGTAGGAGTCATCCCTAACTTGGCAATAGACTTACAGAGACTCGACTCTGAAGATAAAGACATAGATTTACAGGAACTAAATAAAGATGGTAAAGACTCTGAAATAGACATTTTTTGGATTTTTTGGACTTTAAAGACACACATATATATTTTTTCTAAGGATCTATGGATAAGACTAGATATTTGTTCTAAAGCTCTAAGGAAAAGACTCAAAATTGATTATGTAAAGATGGCACAGAGATTTATGGCTAAAGATTCGGAATTTAAACATATGAACTAGAATAAAAGTGTATGGAGATTTCTTTATGGCTATGGACTCAAAGTAAGCACACAGACTAAAGCAAACACACAACAGAAAGTAAATGACTAAATAATTAAAGTTGGTAGTATAACACGAGAGGTAGACCTTATGAAGACCTCGTTGAGGCAATGGAGAAAAACTTGGCTTTGATACCAGATTAGGCGTCGTGGAGACGAGTAGGGGTTAGGCTGACACCACGGACAGGATTGGCGGGATCGGTACCCCGGTGGCTTGGACAGGTTACTGGAGGTGTTGGACTATATGCCATGCAAGATTACCTAAGGCACCACTACCACAGCATTTTCAGCTTTCTCATCTAAAATAGGCGGCATGCCGTCCCAAGTCTGCGGGGTTTCTAAGCATAATAGCGATCTACATCTCCCAATCAACTCAAGTCTGCCATCCTAAGTCTGCCATCCCAATCAACTCAGCTTCTCCAAATTCAAACCACCTAATTAGTGATCTACATCTCCTCTCATACAAAGCTTCATAGGGAGTCATCTGGATACTTGTATGATAACTATTGCTATATGCAAACTCAATAAGAGGTTAATATTCATCCCAATTACCTTTAAAATCAAGGACACAAGCTCTCAATATGTCCTCCAATGTCTAACTGACACACTCTACCAAGCCATTTGTCTGGGCTGAAAGGCAGTACTAAGATTCACCTTTGAACCTAGCCCTTTCTAAAAAGATCTCCAAAATTTGGATGTGAATTGAGCTCCATTATCTGAGATGATAGATAAGAAAACCCCATAAAACCTCACAATCTCATAGATGTACAACTTAGCATACTCTTTTGCTGTGTCAGTCCTCATAACTGTTAAGAAGTGATCTAATTTTGTCATCCTATCTGTAATCACCCATACCAAATCATGCTACTTTTGGGACCTCGACAAACCAATAATGAAGTCCACATTGATCATCTTCTACTTTCATTCAAGAATCTCAATGTTTCGAACCAATCCATATGGCTTTTGATGCTTAACTTAGAGTTATTGACAATTTGGGCCCTTGGAGACAAACTTAGTAATATCTCTCTTCATTCCACTCCACCAATAAACTTCTCTCAAGTCATGGTACATTTTTGTAATACCAGGATGAATGAAATATCTAGAGTTGTGGACTTTACTCATAATTTTTTCTTGAATATCATCAATGTTTAGAACACACAATCTCTGGTATCTCAACACATTATCTCTCCCTTTGGAGAAAACTATCACCTTTTGTTTATGGACAACTTTCTTCAATTGAAGTAAAATAGGATCTTGGTCTTGCTTCTCTTTCACCTTTACTATTAGAGATGATATAGACCCATTCTAAAAATTAAACCCACCCTCATCATTCTCCTCAAGTTGCACTCCTAGTCAAACCAATGTATGCACTTCCTTAGCCATTTCTTTCTTTCCTTCCTCAACATGGGTAGTACTACCCACTAATAACCTGCTAAGAGCGTCAACAACAATGTTAGCTTTACTTATGTGGTAGAGAATGCTCATATCATAATCCTTGAGCAAGTCTAGCCATCTTCTCTATCTCAGGTTGAGCTTTTTCTGGCTAAAGACATACTGCGGGCTCTTGTGGTCAGTAAACATATCCATATGCAGTCCATACAGGTAGTGGCGCCAAATCTTGAAAGCAAATACTACCACTGCTAACTCAAGGTCATGCGTTGATAATTCCTCTCATGAAACTTAAGCTTTCTAGAAGTATAAGCTATCATTTTTCTCCCCTGAATCAACACACAAGCCAATCAACTTTGGATGCATCACAATATATCACAAAATCCTATGTTCCATCAGATAAAGTCAAGGCTGATGCAGTAGATAACCTCTTCTTCAACTCTTGGAAGATCTTCTCACATTCATCAAACCATTGGAACTTCACCTTCTTCTGAGTCATTCTAGTCAATGGTGAAGATATGGACAAAAATCCTTCAAAAAATCTATTGTAATAGCTTGCCAACCCTAAGAAACTCCTTATGTCAGTTGGAGATGTTAATTTGGGCCAGTTCTTAACTACCTCAATCTTTTGAGTGTCCATTCGAATACATTGCCCAAGAAAATATAGCCTAGAAAAGCCACAGACTTAGGCCGAAACTCACACTTTGAAATTTTTGCATATAACTCCTTATCTTTGAGAGTCTGCAAAGCGATTCTGAGGTGATTACCATGCTCCTCCTCATATTTGGAGTACACCAAAATGTTGTCGATAAACACAATCACACATATCAAGGTACTATCTGAATTATTTGATTATCAAGTCCATGAAGGCTGCAGCTGTATTTGTCAACACAAAGTACATAACCAAGAACTCAAAATCACCATAACGAGTCCTAAAGGTTGTTTTTCAGATGTCACATTCCCTTACTTTCAACTGATGGTAACCCGATCTGGATCTATCTTTGAGAAATAAAAGGCTCCCTGAAGTTGGTCAAATATGTCATCTATCCTAAGGAGAGGATATTTGTCTTTATCGTGACCTTTTTTAGTTGCCTATAGTAAATAAACATTCTGAGAGACCTATCTTTCTTTCGCATGAATAGGAAAGGAGCACCCCAAAGAGAAATGCTCGACCTAATGAAGCCCTTACTAGCAAATCTTTCAGTTGCGCTTTTAACTATATCAACTTAACAAGGGCCATTATATAAGGTGGAATAGAGATAGAATGAGTATTAGGAAGAACATCAATCCCAAAATCAATCTCTCTATCAAGAGGGACTCTCTACAGATCCTCAGGAAATACTTTAGGACACTCATTTACAATCAGAACTGACTCAAATGGTTGAGACTCTGCATCATTAGTCTTAACTTGCATGAGGTGATAATACATCCCTTAGGTATTAGCTTTCTAGCCTAAAGTTAAGAAATGATTTTTCCCTTAGGTATAACCGAATTTCTCTCCTGCTCTAGGATCAATTCATTTAGGAATTGAAATTTAACAGTTTGGGTCATATAATCAATAGTGGCATAGCAGGCATGAAGTCAATCCATGCAGAGAATCTTATCAAAGTCAATCATCTCTAAACCTATCAAATTAGTAAGGTTATCCCTATGATAGATAGACACGACAAATTCTTTATTAACCCTTTCAGGTAGAATGGACTCACCTACCAGAGTAGAAACAACAAAGGGTTCAAGCAAGCACTCAGGAAGATTCTCAAATGTACTAACCATATATGGCATCACGAATGATAGAGTTTCACCCAGATCAAGTAATGTATAACAATCAAAAGTAAACACTCAAAGCATACCCATCACAACATTTGGTGCAGCCTCTTTGTCGTATCGATTCCCCATCACATGCAAATGATTTATTCCACCGTTTGTGCTTGGTATAGCATCTTTCTGATTATCTTTTGCTAGTGGTTCTATAGCAGAAGATTAGCCTTATTGCCCTACATCGAACATTTCTTTTGTAAGTAACCTATCTGATCATACTTACAACAACTATTCCCCCCCTCCCTTTATAATCTCCCAAATATATCTTGCCATAACCTTCACAAGGTGTCTTCCCTTTTGAACCAAGGCTCGCGCTTGCCTGAGACTAAGGACCTTGTACTCTAAAGTTCTACTAACCTTGGGACTTCTAATCATACCTATTACTCAGATGCTCCTCTTTGTCCCTCTTCTTGTCCTCCTCAAGTTGTTGGGCATAAACCATGTGCCTAGAGATATCCATGCCTGGGATCAACAAAATTTCTTTGAATTCCTTCTTCACATGTTTACCTAAGCTAGATATGAACTTTTTCATTGTTTCTCTCATGTCCTAGACCATGAGCATAACTTGATAGTTAGATGAACTAGAGGTTATATTCCTTGACAATCAACCTGTCCTATTTCAAGTTCGCTAATTGTTTAATCTTCGCCTCCCTCAACTCTTGGGGAATGAAGTGATCAAGGAAGGCATCCTCACAGTCACCCCACTAGGTAGGCTTAACATTCTTACCTTGACTTTGTTCCTATTGGTTGTACCAGACGTTCACCACATCCTTAAGCTGGTAGAAGGCAAGTGCAACTCCCTCAACCTCAGTCGCATACATGGCTTTCAGGACATTCCACATCTCATCAATGAAGCTCTGGGGGTTTTCCTCAACCTTAGAACCTGTGAAAACTAGTGGATTAATTTTCAGAAAATCCCTAAGCCTGGTTGTAGTAGTTGGCTCTTAGAAGCTAGAACTAGAGCCCCTAAAGTTCAACTACCACTCTGGGAGGCCACGAGCTAGGTGAGTTGTAGGCATCTGATAAACTTCAGTAGCTCTAGCAGATCAACCCTATCCTCTTATTCCCATCTGATTTGGCACTTCTGTTGGGGGATTCTCAATGTTGGAAGCTAAGGTATCCCTTCGGGTGGTGGTACGCTAAGGAGGCATGATCTGCAAATGCATAACATAGGAATCATATCGATACTTTAGTAGAGTTAAACTCTATTGCATGAACTCAGAATATAAAAGAAGTGTAACCATTCCTAATGTCCTATAGTCTTTTGCTTATGAAGTGTGGTGCACAAACACATCCATAAATAAGACTGTACTAGAACTGACTTCATAGACTCTTTAGGACTCTTGAACTCTATACTCTGATACTATGTTTGTCATGCCCTAGGAGGGTACCCTTAGCATGGTCGGCATTTGAAGAACCATTGTTTCTTCCATAAGAAAACTATTTGGCCTCATCGTCACATCATACTAGACAATGGAAGAATATACTCAAGTAAAAGACAATGAAGGAAATAAAATATCTAAGTCTTTATATAAATAGAAATTTCCAATGAACAAGAGTTGGAAAGAAATAACCACCAACTATCTCCATTCAATTTTTATGAAGTCTCTATCCAATCTAGAAGGTGTGAAGACAAGTCTAGGGGAACCTCAAAAGAAATAACAAGGATAATCAATAAAAGAAAGAAAAAAAAGCTCATTCAAATAGCAAGGAGGGCTTACCAAGTTTAGAAACAAGTGTTTGGACTTCAACGATTTGCTTGTTGAAGGCCTCTATCACTAATATCTGCATCATTAATGATGCAGGCCCAAATAGACATCAATAAATGGAATATATAGGTTCATAAAATAGTTTAAAAAAAGTAAGGCTCAAATACCAATCAACCAAACCAACGCAAAAATCAACTTCACAATTTGAATAAATATGCAATTTAAGAATAAGATCATACTTTGAAAATAGACTTAGTATTATGTAACCCATTTAAAACATTTCACGTTCCATCATGTGTTGCTTATGAGTTTCTCTTAATTGACAACTAATCCCACCATCATTAGTTTGGCGATATACAATGAAGGTGACGTCATTGTCACGCCCATCCAATACTTACCAAGGTAAGGGATGATCAACCAATCTTGGATCCACAATCAATGTCCATCTTTTTAGGAAAAAAGTTGCCCCAATAAATTACACAACTATCCTACGTTGGCAACGTAGTTTATGGGTTAGAGTTATTACCTACTCATACCAATATCATTGCTAAATGCTCCTCCCAAGACTAAATTATGTTCCTGTTAGTTAACTCAATCTCATATTTGTATTATTCCAATCAAACTCCATCAAATTACTCAAGGAATTAACCAATCAAGAGTTTCAATTATGCATGTTATTAGGACTCATCAAATCATTCAAGACTCTAACTAAAATGGTAATTTAGACTCCAATAAATCATGCTCATCCCATAAAATATGTAAGATGCTCATTATAATATGTATATAAGTAATATGCTCCTCATGATCAAGTTACTCAACTCAGGCATTCACAATCATGATCTCAGTTCAGTCAATGCAATAAGGTTGCATAGGATGGTGCAATTTAGGGTTCATAATGTCAAACAAAATTTAATACTCCAATTTCATTTAACCAGAAAGCAACTTAGCAAGTCATTCATAATTATGAATGAAAACTCAAAATAAATGTGACTAACTAGAAGATTAGGATTAAGGGATTTTCACTACTTGATTTCTATTCACCAATTTGACTCATGTAGATGGAAGGGCACGTGAACAAACTCAATCCAATATTTTTGGTAACTTTATATACTTGGGATAAGGATAAACAATCAATTAGCACAGGTTTCTGCTCTAATCGCTTGAATCCCTTGCTTTTTTCTCCTTTTTAGCCCTTATTTTTGTTAGAACGTAATCAGGACTTAGGAATGGGTTTAGAAACCCTTTTTAGGACAAAAATGACCTATATAATATAATAGTCATGGTTTAAGTTTAGGAAGGATGGGAAAAAGTCTAGAATGCCCCTTGAAAATTACAAATTTTGAACTTCGGTGAAACAGGTCGATAAAACAAGTTGCGGTGCGAACCTGTTCCCTCCAAGTTAATTTTTTTTCAAAAAATTTTCAATCAATTTTCTACTATCTTAAAAAGTAATATAACCAAAATTAAGTACAAGTTCGTGACAAGTCAGCATGCGAACGTGTCATGCAACCTGCTGGAATTGCATCTTTATCCCAAAAAAATTATCTTTTGATCCGACTTTCCTAAAATTCAATCAAGACCATTTTCTGACATAATTTTTCATGCTAATCAAGATTCCGACCTCAAATTTACCAAAAAGATTTGAGATGATTTGTTATGTAAATATTCTTTCATCTATGGGTATTTTGATAATTTTACCATGTGTAATATAATGTGACACCCAAAGGTGCCCCATCTAAGACTTGTGTTCATATAATAAGCATACGTAATGTAAAATAAGCATAACATAAGAGAATAAGAAAGCAAAATGTATCAATATCAAATCATAATTTCCCTTAAGGGAAAGTATGTCAACCGTAATATCCAAAACATGCCTCTACGTCATAAGAACTTAGCGGAGACATAGCTTACTACCTCACCCTCAAGATTACATCCAAAGAAAAGTCATAACATCTCAATAGGAAAATATATAAAAGGGATTATGTTCGAAGCATGGAAACTCACCAACAAGTCTTCAAAACTCAATTTCGAAGCTAGCCACAAAATGAAAGAGTAGTCTTATCATTCATGCCTGCATGGTTATATAATATAGGCAAAGAAGTATGTATTAGTATTTGGAATGTATTAAGTATGTAGGTATGCCATGTATCAAAAAATATCACAATATAATATCAATATACATAATCATAATCAATGGAGTAAGAACACAATATGTATGAGCAATGCAAGCTAAAAACCATGAATAGAAGCATAATTAAAATCTTTCATAATCCTAACTTACATATGCGGGAATAAGATCATAACTGACAATAAGACCATGTAGGTTATTACATGAAATCCTGATGATCCCTCTAAACTAAGTGAAAGAGGAATCTACTTTGACAAAGTAGAGTCAATCCTCATCCTATAGGATCTACCCTAGCACAGTGAGAACACATCATTTGATCTCACCCTTTAGGCTCTATCTCAGTACAGTGAGTGTCCATTAAAAGTTGTATGGATCCATTAGCATACCTTTAAGGCATATAAACATAAATACCATTCCTATGGTGGCACGTAGTTATGAAACATTAGAATCTACCAAGTCCTCACGATGCTAAGTAATATCCTACGGAATACATAAAGCATGCATATTCATAGGTTTCAACATACTTCATATTTTATTAAAAATCATACTTTTGTAGCTTGTAAAATAGTCATCATACTTCATGAAAATATCTAATATCATAGGAATAGTCCATTTGCATAACTTTCACCTAGTGTGGGTATATTCCCCATCTTATCATCATCATTGCATGAATATTAGGGTCTTAATCATCCTCGTTATCATAGCATCGGTATCATTGTAATATCATCATTATCATTAGTAAAACATGCTTTGGCATACTTGGAATCATGTTCATAAAAAATAATAGCTTTATCATAGAAAACTTGGATTATGCGAGGGTTCATGAATAATAGAGTAAAAACTATGTAATTTAATTAAATTCATAGAGGAAACATATAATTGAGATCAATTAAACTATTAGTAAAGGAACACATATCAATTTAACAAGGCCTAATCATCATATAGTTGAAATCAAATACTTTCACTTGAAAATTATAGAAATCATGTAATTTTTCATAAATCATGCATAGATAGGTATAATCATTATACAAAAATCACCATCCAATCATTTGGAATAAAGTCATAAAAACTCATAGAAATCATCATAAATCTTTGATAAAAAGGAAGTTTTGGATTGGGCTTCATGGATGAAACTAATCCATCAATGAAAATCCTACATACATCAAGTGAGAGCCTTAGGGATTGGAGTAAAAAAAACTTTGAAATCCTTAGCAAAGCTTGAATCCCTAACTTCAATGGAGTCTTTATCTAGAGAGAAATATTTTAGAGCCTTTGAGACAATTATGGGAATGAATGAGTTAGGAAAGAGATTTATGGGGTGTGGGTTTGTTAAGTTGGTTAAGTTGGTTAGGAGAGTCGAAACAATATAGTTTCAGAGTTAAACAAATTAGAAATATCCAAAAATCCCTTTATGAAAAGCTGTTGGAGCTATTCACAAAACCCCATCCATGGATCGTCTTCCCAACTACGGCTTGTGCCTAGGCTTCGTAAGACTCGTGTCACTAAAATTTAAGCTACTAGAAATTTCACCTTCCATACCACGAGACAACAGTATAGTGTAGGCATTTTGAGTTCGTGGTGATGTCCTTTAACCTGAATAATACTCCAACAATATTTATGGATCTCATAAATAGGATCTTTAAATCCTACCATAACATGTTTGTGATGGTATTCATTGACGATATTAACATGTTTGTGATGGTCTTCATTGATGATATTTTGATTTATTCTTGGAGAGAAGAAGAACGTTGAGGGAAGAAAGATTTTTCACCATGTTTGTCAAATATGAATTTTAGTTGAAGAAAGTTGCCTTTCGAGGTCATGTGGTGTCAAGTGAAGGGATTAGAGTGGATCCAAAAAAGCCAGAGGTGGTAAGGAATTGGCCTAGCCCTTTACTCCAATAGATATTTGGAGCTTTTTAGATTTAGCGAGGTACTACCGAAGATTTGTTGAGGGTTCCTCTTCAATTGCCTTTCCCTTGGCAAAGTTGACACAAAAGAAGGCTAAATTTGTATGGACCAATGAATAATAAAGAAGTTTCCAGACCTTGAAATATAAGCTTACGTCCACTCCTATTTTGGCTCTACTGAAAGAGTTAGAAAGGTATGTGGTGTTTTGTGATGCTTCAAGGGTTAGTTTGAGGTGTGTACTGATGCAAAATGGCAAAGTCATTGCCTATTCTTCTAGGCAACTAAAGGTGTATGAGCACAATTACTCCACCTATGATCTTGAATTAGCGGTCATGATGATTGCCTTGAAGATATGGTGCCATTACTTATATGGGGTTCATGTAGATGTGTTCACCGACCATAAGAGTCTCTAATATGTGTTCACCCAAAGGGATCTAAATCTAAAGTAAAGGAGGTAGTTTGAACTCCTTAAAGATTATGACATGAGTGTGCACTATCATCCAGGCAAAGCGAATATTATGACTAGTGGTCTGCCTTGGTGCTATTACTTATATGGGCTTCATGTAGATGTGTTCACCGACCATAAGAGTCTCTAATATGTGTTCACCCAAAGGGATCTAAATCTAAAGCAAAGAAGCCTTAAAGATTATGACATAAGTGTGCAGTATCATCCGGGCAAAGCGAATATTACGACTAGTGGTCTGCCTTGGCCCATAGGATTATTCATAATCTTAATCGCAAATCATAATACTTATACATTCATAAGCTTATTCATAAATCTCATAGTTCATGATTTCACATGTAAAAATAGCTCACTTCATGTAAAATAGACAATGCAGGTATAAATCTTCCATCATTACCTTTCATACCTCAAATTGAGTGGATTGGGATCCTAAGTCATTATTTAGGTCTTAGGTCACCATGCTTCATAATCTTGCTTGAACACTTACATAATCCTGACTTGAGTTGGAAGTTAGGGTGTATTTGGTATGGAGGAAATGAAAAATATTTTTCAGGAAAATGAGTTGATTTCTAACTCATTTTCTCATGTACGTTTGGTGAGTGCAAAACTATTTTCCCAAAAATATTTTTTATTGTTTGGTTAATGAATAAAAATATTTTTTTAGAAAAAAAAAACTTCTATTTTTAGCTAGAGAATAGATAACAATTTGTAGAAAAATAAATTCTGACATGAAAATATTTTCATAGTTTAAAGTATTTTTTAAAAATAAATATTTAAATTGTTTTTGGAGAGTGGGAATGGGCGGCTGGGGGATGGGGGTGGGCATGGGGGTGAGGTAGTGTAAAGATTGAAATTTTTTAAAATTAAAATTTTAAAAAAAAAATAATTTTAATTTATTTATTTTTTTGGTATTGTGGGGGGTAATTGGGGGACGNGGGTAAAATTTTTTTAAAAATATTAATTTTAAATTTTTGCAAAAATAAATTTTTAAGTTTTTTTTTGGGGGGAGGGGGGAAGGGGTGGGAGGAAATTGGATGAGTCGGAATAGAAATAAGTGAAAAAAATAAACTTTTCAAAATGTAAATTTTTTTTAAAAATAAATTTTTAATCTTATTTATTTAAAAAAAATTCGGGGAGGGAGATCGTAATATGGATTGGATAAAAAAATTCAATTTGAAATTGGATATGAGTTTTGAAAATATTTTTCTTAACTTTTGGAAGAAAGTCATTTTCCTTAAATTTGAGGAAAATAAGTTGATTTGGAAAATATTTTTTAAAATATTTAACCTAACCAAACATTAGAAAATGAAAAACTATTTTCTGGAAAATATTTTCCTCCATACCAAACACACCCTTAGAGTAAAAATATGGGTTCACAATCAATAAGCTTAAAATGAAGAATATTTTAACATACTCATTTGCATCAAAATTGAAGTAACCCAATCATAATTTCTATAAACCTTCAATAGAATACTATGAAGATCATATAGTCCACCAATTTTTAATAATTTATGTATATGAGTATGTAAGCATAATCTACATCATAATTTAAACATTTGAAGTTAAATTGTCATGACCCAAAATTGGATCGCGACTAAAAAAATAAATCAAAGTAAAACAACCACAACACTTCATTTAAAAATCGCAAAACCTTAAATCATGAGTACAAGAGCTTCTAAGTAGTACGAATGAGTAAATATAAAGTAGTCTCAAAAGCATATACATAGTTTGTAAAGATGTCAACAAAGGAAATCTCAAAGAAACAACGACGACTCGAAGTTTGAGTCTCACCGTTGGATCGAATAGTGAAGGACTCTAATGGAATAGGATCAGCTACCCTATGGAGATCCATGTGCTTGATCTACATAGAGGGAATAAAGTAGGGTAAGTACATCGAAATGTACCCAGTAGGTTCAACCAACTGGGTAGGAGAAACTGGATAAGCATGTAATAACTAATTATCCTTGTCACCTGCAATAAAGTGGTTAGTACACCATACACACACACCCCAGTATAAGAACAATCAAAGATAACAAATGCAATCAATGATGCAATGTAAATGGGATGTATGAATACAATGGCATCACAAGTCATGTATGAGGTGGAATCACGACCGTCGCAGGGTCGATGTACATATCTAATGAGATAAAGTTGCCAGATAGAACTCGGGGGTGTCGCAGGCCGTCTACGTACATTCTCGACCATTGCAGGGGTGTGTACACATTTATCGAGCTAAAGCTACAAGATAGAACCCGAGGATGTCGCAAGTCATCTACTAAAATCTCTCAAGGTGTTACAGGCCATATATATAAGGTGAAATCACGACTGTAGCAGGACCAGTACACATGTGCAATATGAGATAAATGTATGTTAGTGTCACACTTAAAATATAACAGCAAGACGACAAGATAATGGAATAATAATAGCCATAGGATTAGAAAAGGGCAATGCCAAGTGTCTCAACTGATACCACAATACCATCCGCATGCCTCTAATCACCATATTCTCATCAATGTCTCAATACCAATGAAAACAGACTCCGCAAGTCCCCAAATATACATAAGAGTCCCCAGTATCTTAATCGTTGTCACTTGTCCGTGGTCAAGGGGTGGTGCAAATGTTATATGAGATGAACGTATGCTGACGACACAAAACAAGGTATATAATCATATTATGATAAACAATATCGGTGAATAACCATCATAGAATTAGGGACTATAACAAAAAGTGCTAGATCGGATATCAAGAAGGCACCAAGGCCCATGGTAGGGGTCATGGTGAAGTCCCTTGTTTGACGGGATGAGGCCTTCTCTTCCATGAGGCCCACCACAGCCTGTGAAGGGTACCACGACTCGTGAAGACCCACGATTTCTGAAAATATCTCAATTACCATAAATTGCCACAAAACCTTCCAAATGATATCACAAGTCACGTATTATCACAATAACATCCAAAATAGCTCAAATCTCAATAATGCATCTCAATTTTCCAACATAGTCATAATTTACGCCAATTCCAATAATATTGATATCATATATTCGTCAAAATACTATCATACTAGTCCAGTTACTCATGAAACAATTTAAATCTTACAATTATCACATAAACATATCTAATAACTCAAATACAGTCCCAAAAGGTTTGTTGAACCTACCTTGATGCCGAAACAACGCTCGAATCAAGCTTTTGATCACCCCAAGCATCAAAACGAGCTCCAAATCAACTAATCACTATCAAGAATAGATACTACGTGTGAAGATATGAATTTTGATACCTATATTGGCACGAATTAGATCCAAGGAAAAAATGATCAAAATTAGAGCTAAAATTTTAAAAATATTGAATTTAGAAATGAGCTCAAAATTAGATTATTCACAAAAAATAGAGTTTATGGGTGAAAATCTCATAATATTTTGAGTAGAAATTAAGGAAGAAATCACAATTTAAAGTTTGAACCATGTTCTTGAAAACCCATAAAAATTGGAGAATTGAAACCAAAAATTTCAAATTAAAATCATAATTTTGAATACTGAAAATCAAAGATTTAGTGTTTAGGAAACTTACCCAAATGAAAATCCTCGCTCAAAATTGCACCTCCAAGCTTTTAAAAATTCAAAAATGAAAGAAAATGGTGGAGTAGTCAAAATAGGGAAGAAAGAGTTATTTTCAGCAATAAAATTAAAAGAAAAATAGATGTTGACCAGTGTTGACCCGATTTGATTGCGCCAACACCCTTCAAAAGAAGTTTTTTAACCCCCGAAACTCATCCAGAACCCTATAAATATGAATCAAATATGCAATTCTACCAAAAAAGGTGTTCCAGACTCAATTGATTATCAGAATTCAATTTCGAAGTCTCCTTGATCTGGTTTGTGATAAAGCTCGATAAAACTAGTTAAAACTTAAAATACCCAAACTGCCCTCAAAAACTACAAAAATTAAAATATTATTTCTAGCATTAGTTTCACCATTTAGAACCATTGTAATTGTCAAATTTTTTATTAGAGCTTCCAAACTTCGAATGTTGACCAAAGTCAAACTTAGAATTTGAGATCAACTAGAAAATGCAACTTTCGACCTAAAATCCACATACGGACTCCAAATTCAACTCCGTCACCTCTCCCAGACCAATTTTGATATTTTGGAACAACTGAAATCGACGGATTTCCGTTACGAGGTCAACAACTCTAAATGGTATAAAAACTCACTTTTTCTATAACTTAAGCTTCAAAAAATGTCAAAACTCACATTTTTCACTTTTAACCATCAATTTTCAGTTCCAACAACAAAAATAGATCAAAATAGGTCCAAAGCAACTTACAAAAAGGGAAAATAAAAATTTTCATAGATAAACTCAAAAATGACCGATAAGGTCATTAGGTAAATCATGAAAAGCCTCATCATACATGCTTTGAACTTAATAAAAATAGGAGAATAAGTTGGGCTCCATGGGTGAAATGTACTCATGGGTGGAGACCCACATACCTTCATGATGAAACTAAGAAAATTCAACTCAATTTGCTTGACCTTCAAAGAATTTCTTGCGCGGAAAGGAAGAGGGCTTGGGAGGATTTTTTGGAGAGTGAATTTTTGATTTGAGGATAGGGGTGTGAGTGAATAACGTTAGATAAGATAAAGTAGTGAATAAAATATAATTTGGTCCAAAGATCACCATAAAACAAAATTAGGAATTAGGAAAAAGACCGAACTACCTATACTTAAACCCAAAACTTTACCTGGATGGACCCCACCAAAGGAGCCCACGATAGCCCACAAAGGCACCAAGGCCCATGGTAGGGGTCATGGTGAAGTCCCTTGTTTGACGGGATGAGGCCTTCTCTTCCATGAGGCCCACCACAGCCTGTGAAGGGTACCACGACTCGTGAAGGGGGTTGTGGTGTAGTGCCTTGATGCATGGGCTGAGCAGTTATCATCATGAAACCCCACTACCACCACTTTTGCACCACACAACCCGTGAAGGATTCAGTGATGGGCATCCAATGCTCAAAATTGAAATTTTTGAGAAAAATCTCCTTAATATCTCGAATTATGATTTTTCAACATATAGGACCTTACAATACATAAATAAGAGTTTTTGACATAAGAAATGAATCGTATTCAACATGTTAAGGACCACATGTAGAGGCTAGTGCATGCTACACTTGACATTGAATTTTAGCAAACCTGAATTCCATTAGCCCTACGTGATAAGAGGCACAACACAGACCCTTAGACGAAATGGGGGTGACACCCACCCCCCACCCAATGTAAAATGTTTCTCACACTTTATTAAATAAGGTTACTTTGATTTTTTTCTTGTAAAATTTTAACTGCTTATAGTGCAAGATACTCATATTACATTGACCATTTGTTTATTCATTCTCTAAAAAACTTGAAGGCACAAGAAGTTTCTCAAAAGCTAAGCGTAGAATTTCAAGCAAACTTTTTATTCAACTAACTTTACGTGCAACTAATTAAAATGGATAACTTACATATTTTCCCTTTAATATATTCTTATTTTCTTTTGTTTCATTTCAATAGGAAAAGAACTCATATTTAAGATGAATAAAAAATAGGTAAAATTCATATTATCCATTTAAAAATGAGTAATATAATGAGTAATATGGGTAAAAGAAACTCATTCATAAAAAAAATGATATTCATATTTTTTTTAGGTATAAAAAGTTGGGGATGGGGGGAGAGGGGGGGGGGTTGGGAGTGAAAAGAGTTTTAGAAGTTAACCAAAATAATATTATTTTTTTTTACATTTTTTTGGGTTGGAGGTGGGGGGCACACGTGCTGGGGGCAGGAAAGGCTATAAGTAAAAAAAATTAAGATTTTTTATTTTTGTGATTGGGTGGGCACTCAAGGGTGAGGGTGGTAAAAAAAATTTAACAATTTTTTTTTGGGGGGTGGGGGGTGTTGGGCCAAGGGATAGTAAAAGATAAATTTAATTATTTAAAAAAAATATTTTTTTTGAGGTGGATGGGATGGGCTGGCAGGAGTTTGGGGATCAAGTTAGGGATAGGGTGATAATTTTATTTTTTTAAAATAAATTCAAAAAAGTTTAAATTTTTTTAATGGGAGTTGTAATGTGAAGTGGGTAGAACGATTTACTTTTGAAACTTTTAATATGATCTCTATGTTGATCCAAAGGGTGTCACGTGACAGATTTCGTCAAAATATTTTATTNCGTTCTGCGGATGGGTTTTTGAGATGAGGGTTCCCAGGAAACAGCCACTTGTGGGATTCCACTGGGTATGTTATTGTTGTTGTTTTCCTCTTAAATACTAGTTTAAATTCATTTTTTTTTCTCCCTCTTAATATTAGTTTTAAATTCAAAATTGAAGCCTAATCTTTTTCCTCCTAAATACTAGTTTTAAATTCGTATTTTTCCCTCTTAATATTAGTTTTAAATTCAAAAGTGAAGTCTCGTCTTTCTTCATTGTCTTTTATTTTTTAAATACAATTTAAAATTTTTAAGTACTTTATCAATTATAATTATTTATTTTAAAAATGAAATTGAAATAAAACTTAAATCTTTGAATCCTTTGCCTATTAGCATTACACTTAGACAAAATATTGTTGGCTTCTTATATCTATATATTTGTAACTTGTGCTTTTTATTTTAAAAAAATCATTTTTGTTTGTCAATCATCATCATCTCGAATCTCCATATCATGTTAGTATTATCGTATTATTCTATTTTTTATTATGTGCTTTAAATTTTATTTTTATTTGTTCATAATAATTTTATTCTTTTATATTTGCTTTTTTACAATGAAATAATTTAAGATTTGTTAAATTGATATTTAAATTTACATATGTATTTAAACAAATTTGGTTTCCATATAATTCATTGACTATGGGTTATTTGTTATATTATCTACAACCCTCTGTTATTTGATCCTCAATTACTAATTGTACGATTATATCATCTTACTCTAAATTTTATATAGCTTTTTTACTCTAAAAAGATTTCACACGTAGAAGTCAAGTTTAACAACTCAAGTTTCAACTTCAGATAACACTGATCCAAAAATAATATTGACGACATGAAGAAATTTACAGGTTGATCTTGAAAAAAAAGATTATCTATTCGAAAATATTATCCAAATGAGTAAAAAAAAAGTTCCTTCCAACCTCGTAATCATGAGTTTCCTAATGATGTGAGCATTGTAGTGATTTGTTCATTTTTTAAATTCACTATCCAACAAAATTAGTGACATAAATTAATTTTTAATTAAAGACCTATAAATTTAAATTTTTTTCATATATTTTGCAAGAATAAGTCATGTTTTTTTGCAATATAATCTGTTGAATAATATCTTATAAAATTTTATTTACTAATATAAAGAGTAGACAATTATTTAATATTTTTAATTTATAATTTTATTTAAATTTTGTATTATATACGTAATATTTTTTTTTTATAAAGTTCACTATTAATGGGCCTCAAATTTTTAGAAGCTAATTTTCCTCTTGAGCTTTAAATGGTGACAATGCTTAGAAAAATATTCTGCATACTTAACTCATATTCAACTTGATCTGCTCGTTTGCCACTCCTAGATGCGCAGTTATGATTCTTGGCGGTGAAACTAAATGACATCAATCAATCCGATTTATCAATTTATTTATTTTTTTGTCCAACTTGTTGTTTAGCCGAATGTAAAAAATTATCCACTCGAAACAAAACAAAACTACTAGCAAGATATCAAACCGTGTATTCATAATATCAAATTTGATTAGTTTACATTGCTTTGTATTTGAATCTATTAATTTCTTGTTTTTATTTGTAACAACACCAACATGAATTTGGGGGTGACCGATATATCAACTGAATTTAATATTGGATAAACTACTGCTTATGTTTACCATTTGAGCAAAATGTTTTATGCCAGATTTTATATTACCTAAAACGTGGTTCTTACTTTGAATTCTCAATTTACACAAGATTTCGTTCCATTATTGTTTTACTTCTGTTGTAATATCATCTTTATTTTTGTGAAAAAAGATTGATCAATTATAGGACATCAAAAATAATCTTTAGCGAGAATTACTAGTGATAATTATATTTTGGCAATCTAATATAGATGCCCCTAAAATCTCTAACATTGAATCCATTAACAACTAAATAATGTAGATAAAAGTTTTAATAATGTTTTTTATTTATCTATATATTTGTAACGCTAAAAGCTATTTTTATTATATTACTTGTATATAAAAGGTATAGAAGAGAAACCGGTATAACGCATTTAGAAATGAAACATATTTATATTCAACCCACGAGCACAAATTTTGAGAATACAATATTTGTGGTAGATAGAAGACAACCTAAGATTTTTGACATAATATATTACTACTAATACTCAGTACAATGAAGGAGTTTTGAAGTAACTGATAAAGTTGCTGCCATGTGACCAGTTCAAGCCTGAAAATAGTCTCTTGACAGAAATGCAAGAAAAACTACATATAATAGACCCTTGTGGTCAGATCCTTTCCCGAATTCTGCGCATAGCGAAAGCTTTAGTACACCAAGCTTGCCCCTTTTTTTATTACTCAGTATAGTGGCTAAGAGTTATTTCTTGCAACTGATTAAACACCTGCTACATTATTCATTTGCAGAGCAATTTACTTGTTGCTATTTTTGTCGTAGTAATGATAGACTGCTGCACCTGATAGCACAGCTAATGTTAAGGCTTGTGCGTGCATCCTGTTACCCCAATGTAACGTATTAGCGTGTAACATAGATAGAAAAAATTATATATAGCTGAATTAATTTAATTAACTACCTGGCATGGATAAGCCTAAGACTTGGCTTGAGTGGAGTTCTGGCCCTTGAATAAGCTAGTGAAGCACCCACTGCTGTAGCCCACACTGTTCCTATAACCACAATTAATTAATGGGAATTTAGATCAATGATGGAAATATATATAGAAAAAGAAACTATGAAGAGTACCAACCAATGCTGCTGAGTTTGTGCTCAGAAACCCAAGATTGCAAGGCCTCCATCTTTGTAATAACGTACTCGTGAAATATTAGTTAATGTGGAGAAAGGATGAGTTAATTGATAGTGTCGATGGATGAATTTGCTTTGATTGAAACCAAGCTATTTATAGATGTTTGTATGAGAAAAATAATAGTGAATAATATTATATTGGGATTATATTCCTGCATTGTGTTTTGTGTGGCCCCTTGGTTTTGCTATTCTACTACCCTTGAAAGTGGGATTCAGAAAAAGTATCCGTCCCCCCATTTCATATCGCATTTTTTAATGTGCTAAAGAAAAAAATTAATTTTTTTTAAAATTTATAATCTAAAATAATTTTAGATATTTTTATAGTTCAGATTCGTTTTATTAAAAAATTTAAAATTAAATTATTTTTATTATAATAAAATATTATCTTCATAAAAAGAAGTGCAGAATAAAATAACACAGCAAGAATAATTTATTAGTACTAATAGCATGGTGACGAAAGGAAAATCAGTGGGTTTCACTTACCCTGTTTCCCACTATTTTCAACAATCCTACTTGTCAAAGAAAACATGAAGCCGGTGGTTTTATCTGCAACAGATCTGTGCTCTGATCAGTAATCAGTTGGCCCCCCCTCCACCAGGTTTGTTTCAGAATTCCTAGGAATAATAGCAGCTCAAATCTGGATAAGATCTATCAATACTTTTTTTGCACGTATATATAATATCAATTAATAAAAAATATAAAAAATAAATAAATTATTTTATTTCTAATTTATATTATTAGACACATAATTATAAATAATTACTTAAATATTATTATTCCATACCATGAAATTTATAAATATGTCCTTTTTTATTCATATGCCATGCTGCAACTCAACTTAATCCTCCTTGACAATGACAATAGATAAAATAATTAAATATATTTTTAATTTTGCATATTTTTTTTTATTCAATGTCTGTATTTGAGTTTCGATTAAACGTGAATAACACATTATAAGACTCATTTAGGGATAAAACTTCCAACAAAATTTTCTTCATACTCAAGAATGGATCACTTTCACTATTACACCATAACTCATGGTAATTATATGTTATTCTAGTTTTTAAGAAAAGAGTATTTTAGTTTATATTGAGTTTTAAATTTATGTCTGCCTCCTATCTATTAACACTTAATTTTGACCCAATTTTTAAAAAATTCATACTTTATATTATTATTTATAGTTCTTGTTAAATTATTATTGTGTGTTAAATTACATATTTTTGTTTATTTTATTTATTATTATTTTTTACTTATTTGTTGTTAATTATATTTATTTTAACATTTTTAGAGCAATCTAATTTTTTTTTAGTTCAAATAAAATTATACGCAAATATTTTTAATTGATGCACAATTTAGATCCATATTTTTGACCCATTAAATTTTGAAGGGTACATATAATTTTTACATTATTACATTTTAATTTTAAAAAACGCTTAAAATATTTTCTCTTCTTTGGTTTTTCTCAAATTGTCGCTGCCCCCTTCGCCGGAATTCAGCGGAACGCAAAACCCTCCATCATCCGTTTCATCATTGTTCCCAAACCACCAGCAAGCTCCATAACTTCATCAAACAAACGAACTTTAAGTTCCATTTTTTCAGCCAACAACAATCATAGCTCTGGTCATCGGCTCCTCCACCTCAACCCGCCAGTCAACAACCAAAAAATCTATCACTGTCCAGCCCCAAATTCGCCAAAATCTCCATTGGCAGCCAATGCACACCACCTCGACCAACTGCCAGTGAACTCATTACAACAACGAACAAAACCCCACCACAATCAGACCCACAACTCGGCAACAACGACGAGCTCGAAATTCCGACAAACAACAACAACAACTCCATAGCCAACGAGCTTAAAACCACCAGATCTGCCCTTAGGAATTCAGAGAACAACCAAGAAACCTCCACCATCTCCTCTTCCTTCCTTCTCCACTCCACAATGGCGCCGCTTCCACCTCCGGCGAGTATTTCAACCGTCGGGACCCTATTCCCCATCATTTTTCTCACGAAGGTATGAAACTCCAACAACACATTTTTATTTTCTATTTTTCATATGCTAAACTTATTGCAAGTTTGATTTTGTTTAATGTTGTGATATTGTAATATTTATTTCTCTCTTTTTTTTTTTTTTTTTTTTTTTTTTTTTTTTTTTTTTTTTTTTTGTGGTTTCACTCATGTATTCTAGTTGTTATTAACTAGAATGCACTACTTTGTGGTTTAGTATTTTATCACTATTTTGTGTTCATTTCTTTTATCTATGTTAGTTATCTAATTATTTTTCAGGTTGATGGGCTGTTTTAGGGGTGAACAAAATCAAATCGAAAATCAAATTAAATTGTAAATTAAGTTAATTCGAGAAAAAAATTCGACTAGTGGTTTGATTTGACTTGGTTTGGTATTGACGAAAAAAATCCGATTATATTTGGGTTGATTTGATTTTGATTTTAAAAAATCAACCCGAGGTCAAATCAACCAGACAATATATATAATTTATCTTTTTAACATGTTATTTTTAATTTGACTTGGAATCATTATATATATATATATATATATATATATATATATCCTCTTAACATATTACTTTTAATTTGAATTGAAATTTCAGATAATCTAATAAAGGTTATAGTTCATAGATATAAGTAGGGATAATTACCTTTTTGAGTTTCTTTTATAAAATATTTACTATTTTTCAATATATTTTTTAATTTATTATCTAGGTATACCATATTCAGAAAATATTTAGTATTTGTAGTAAATGTACTATACATTTAAAGTTAATTATATATGTAATATCTCTCTCTCTCTCTATATATATATATATATATATATATATATATATATATATATATTATAAATGTATTATATTTATTCGGGATAAAAAAATTTGCATTATATGTTAAAAACGAATTATGCATATTATATTATATAGATGTATCGTGCATTATACTATGTATAAAAATGAACTTACATGAAATATAGCATAGATAGATTATATTTATTCGGGATAAAAAAATTGCATTATATGTTAAAAATAAATTATGCATATTATATTATAGATGTATCGTGCATTATACTATGTATAAAAATAAATTTACATGCAATACAAATGTATTGTAAAAGTCTTAAAATGTATTAGACTTATTTTGATAAAAAAAAAATCTAAATTATATATTTAAAGTGAATTATACATGTATTAAGATTAGTTTATATGGCTATTAATGAGTAGACTTATTTTGATTAAAAAAATCTAAATTATATATTTGAAGTGAATTATACATATATTAACTATTAAGATTAATTTATATGGTTAGAAATGAGAAATAACTTTTAAATATGGTATATTTAGGTAAATTTTTCATATTAGTAACTATAAAGTTCAAATCAATTCTAATACTTGCAAAAAAAAATAAATTAATCCAACACTGAGAATGACAATAATAATGAATATTTGTTTTTAGTTTAACATTAGGTAAAATAACTAAAATACATAAACTAATTTTAATTTTTCTTTAATGTGTGCTCATGTAATTAATAAATCTTATTACACTTATTTTAGGATGAATTAATACTTTAAAGTTATTATATTTTCATTATGACTTGTTTTAGTACAATTTGGTACTTTAAAATTATGATCATATAAATACTTTATCAAAAAATTAAGAAAAAAACTCGAAAATACGAGAATTTTAAAAAAAAAAAAGTCTAAAAATTCGAGAAACTTGAAAAAATTCGAAAATTCAAAAAATTCGAAAAAACCGAGAAAACCCGAGGTTGAAAAACTCAAGTTTTATTGATTTGGTTTGATTTTTATATTTAAAAATTCGACATAAATGGTTTGATTTGATATTTAAAAAATCCGAAC
>DF358619.1:14202-30880 GCA_000787875.1 Solanum virginianum
TTTTGATCTTATTGCAGAGCAGAAAACCATTGGAAGAAGCAATAACAATCACACTGTCCGCTATGAAATCGACTGATTCGTCCAAATTAGTACCGATTAGCAGTGGCGATTCCTTCGATGAGAAGAAAAAACGACTTTGCAGACGTTTTTCTACGCAAAAGAAACCGATTAGATAGGGTTCAGGCCAATGAACACGACAACGATAGATTTGAGCAATGTACTTTTGCCAGCCATTCGATATGTATTTAAATCTCGCTAGCGATTTCAAAGGCAGACGATTCAGTATATCGATTATGATTTCCTCGGAAATAAATAATTTGTTTTCACAATCTTGTTTCATGGTGATATTGATGCGCCGTTCCCAACAAAGGGTTACTATAAAATTAAAAATATTTTAGCCCAAATTTTGAAAATTATAATAAATATTTCATTGGCCTGAATTTTGTCTTAATTAGGATTTAAAAAAACCAACATTATAATCCATAACCCAATGCAAAATAAGTTTAGGAATGATTTTTTTAATTAAATGGTTATTGTATCTAAATATATTTTTTATTTACTATTTGAATTTATTTTATTCAGAAAATATTTATCATTTATTGCAATTTTATTACTATGTAGTAAAAGTGAATTAGATATCTAATATATATATATATATATTAGAATGTAATATGCTAGTTTTGGTTAAAGCAAAAAACTTCATTATGTATTGAAAAAGAATTAAGCATGCAATATAGATGTATTACACTATATATAAAAATAATTTTGCTTACAATATAGATATATTATAAGTGTCTTAAAATATATTAGAATTGTTTTAATTAAAAAATGTTTTTACACTATATATTAAAAATGAGTTATACATGTAATATAATATAGATGTAGAAATTGTTCTTAACATGACATCGTTATAAGTAGGACTAAAACTACAAACACGATTAATCATCAATTGGTAAAATGTAGCATAACAATAATCAAAATGCAAATAATTAAAAGGGTAGGGCTTTAAAACATACTCATGATGGCGCTTATCCTAACCCATCAGTAGCCTATTGATGATAGGTAAGCAAACGCGGAATAGAAGTAGATAAGTAGAGGAAGGTATAGTTTAGCTCATTCCGCAAAATAAGTGTCACTTTAGCTCATTTCACATTCATTAAGAAAAGTAATAGTTTATTCTCAAAGAGCAACTTTTAATTTATTATGAGCCCAAATAATGGATTCAATAAGTTTTTGTCAATAACCACGTCCGCTGAATAGAAACATTAAACTAAAAGCTCAAACAAAATAAGCACCTAGGAAAAAAAGGCAATAATCAGATAATGAAGAACCATAAGACTGAATTACCTAAGATGCATGTGCCCATAAGAAATCGCGGAGTTCCAAAAACAAAAGCCCCTTAGCGCCCCGAGCCATTAAGAAAAATAACAAACAACTTTTTTTGGTTGAAATAACACTTATTTTTTGAAATAGAAGGTGTACTAATTTTACTAATTATATGGAACAACAACATAACCAGTGTGGTCATATAAAAAGCAAAATTTTCAAGAACCAAATAAACTTTGATTTTCGACTAACCCATAGCTACCTTAAATTACGTCATTTAATAGGACTTAATGTAAATTAATCAACCAAAAGAGTGATGCAGGAGTGGCATCATAATGTATGTAATATATACACACATATAAAGATAGGACATGAAGTTTAAATTCACACCACGTAAGGCTCATTTCTATGAGACTTGAACAAATAAACCCGGAACCTCTGGCTAAGCGAGAAGCAAAACTATATAACAACATCACAGCACTTAGTGATTTGTTGTGAAGAGCATTTGCACAGCATGGTCCTAGATGCCCATATTTGTAGCTTGTCTCACAACAATGTACAAACAATGCTCAACAATGACAACTGCAAAATGAAGCATGTCAAAAAAGATGTTGCTCGAACACCTAAAAAATGTCACCAGGTACAAGCCAAATCCTTCAAAATGCATGATTTTTAGAGCATCAGACGCATGTGCATACAACAACACACTTTTGGAAAGTCTAAACAACATAGCTCAAAAGTAGTATATATCAACCTAGTGAGAAGAATCTGTTCTATAACTGAGATAAAGCCATGGCACGCCAAATAAATTCGCGATAAATCATAAAACTGAGTTAAACTTTGGAATATAAGACTCCGGACATAGTGAAGGAAAAGCGAAACATCAGGTGGCCTGTCTTCATAGTTTACATAAGGAAAAAGCCTAGAAATGCCATAGACGATTCAAATTATACAGGTTCTGTCAAACATCGCTTCTATGACACAAACCTAGTGAATGCAGCAGCCAGTCACTACCATGAACCCTCAGCAGCAACTGTTGGATTCTGGAAAGCAGAGAAGTTCCAAAAAGTCTTCAATTAGTATGGCTGAGAACCTCCTCTGCGATTTTTGCAATCACTAAGTACAAGAAACATCAGAAAGAAATCATAAACAAAGTGCAGATAAATCTCACAATCCCATTATCTAATGAGCTTGATGATGGTATTTGTATCAGAAAGGCAATCTATACATCCAATCATCACATTCCACCAAATAAAAAGTTTGTAGATAAAGTACAAACAAGAAACCAAGCCAACAACCTTACCGTTATTATTTTTCCCTTTTTCCAGATGAAGTATAAACAAGAAACAAACTTTGAGTCAACCACCATAGCATGGAGCAAATCTAGGAAGCAAATGCTATGTACTTTGAAGATCAAGTATGAGCTCTTCTGCTTCAACTAGAGCACACTAAACCTGTCTTATTGTTCATATCTTTGTTGCACGGACTCTCCTAAAACTTAATGGTAGTAGGGATGAATAACAACGTAGAGCAACACCAACTATGAAAATGCAAATACTTTAAATGAGGAGTTGGTTTGTTAGAAAATGAGATTTTTCTAGATAGTCTTTAGTTTAATAGTTCTCTTTTAATTATTTTGTTTAGTTTGTAAGGAAATGGTAGTCCTTGTTTTATGGAATATGTCTCGTAAGAAAGTATAATAGTGGTTGGATAGGTATGGTCCTCTACTAGCTTTTGAAAAGATATGAAGATTTATGCGTGTATGCCTTTTAATATGAAATGTATGAAGAAAAGCTTCTCCTGAACCTTATTTTTCCTGTAGAGTTCCAAATACTAAAAGTGGTATCAAAGCCTTCTTCTTGAGGGATCTGTGAAGGCAAAAAGATAAGATTTTCTGCATGTCAAAAGAAAAGAATTTGCTCATAAAAAAATGTAAGGTTTTCTTAGACTCTTCTTGGGTGAAAGAGCTAAGCAGCAGTAATATGGCATCGGGCATCCAACAGCTTCTTGGGTGCAGGAACTCCAATATTTATAGGAGAAAATTATCACATATAGGTGATAAAGATGAAGGCTTATCTCAAAGCTCTTAGTCTATAGGAATGGAAAGTGAAGCTGATCCTCCTCAACTTGGACCAAATCCAATTGTTGCACAAATGAAGATTTATGAACATGCTAAATCAAGGAAACTAAAGGCTCTCATGTGTTTGCATTCAGCACTTTCAGATGTCAATTTCGCAAGATTAATGGCTTGTGAAACACCTAAAGAAGCATGGGAGAAGCTAATAGAGGAGTTCGATAGAAGTGACGGAGTGAAGACTTCCAAACTCTCAACTCTCAAAAGAGAATTTGAGATGTTAAGGATGAAAGAAGGAGATACTGCGAAAGAGTACTCTGCCAGACTTCCGGAGATTGTAAACAAAATAAGACTGCTAGGTGAAACCTTTTAAGATTCAAAGGTGATGGAGAAGATGCTGATAAGCTTACAAACAAGGTTCCAGTCCAATATTTCAGAGATAGAGGAATATTGTGATCTAAAGAACTTATCAGTAACAGAATTGATAAGCAAGTTGCAAGCCCAAGAACAAAGATCAAGTATAAGAAATTAAGAACTAGCAGAAGTGGCATTTCAAGCAAAGCATAACGGCAAGCAGCCTGTGAAGGACAATAGAAGGATGAAAGGAGATAAGCAGCCAAGGGCAAAACATGGAAGGAATCTTCAAAGAAAGGAATTCCACCTTGCAACCATTGTAAAAGAACCAATCATCAAGAAAAGGATTGTTTGTTGAAAGGAAAGACATCGATTCAATGCAGATTTTGCAGAAGAACGGGTCATATTGAGAAAAATTGTATGGTCAAGCAGAATCAACCACATCAACACCATTTGCAGCAAGCAAATTTTACAGAAGAATCGGAAAAGGAAGAATAAAGCTTGTTTATGACTTCTCATGAAGAAAATCCAATCAACAAATCCACATGGTTCATGGTATGTGGGTCTATAAGTCATAAGTCACACAATTAGCTCATGTCTCACACACTTGACAAGTCAATTAAAGCTAAGTTAGGATGGGAAATGGTGAAACAGTTGATGGATATGGAAAAGGTGCAGTTGCCTTTTATACTAAACAAGGTACATAGTTTATACATGATATGTTATATGTTCCCTGTTTAGCATGTAACCTGTTATCTGTTGCTCAAATGATGTCTAAAGGTTATTCCTTACTTTTTTAAAGACAAAAAATATTTGACTTTTGGCTCTGAAGACAAATTGATTGTTAAAGTAGAAATGGTGAATTAAATCTTTTTTTTAGATGGAAATTTTGATAGTTCAAATTTTCAAGTACAGATGAGTCATAGTTGTGGCACAAAAAATATGGGCATTTTATTTAGAGAATGGTAACTTTTTTCATTTACATGTTCACAGGTATACTACATCAATGTAGTCCCCCTTCCAAAACATATTACAATTAACAGACTCTATCTGTGCTTTATGTCACAAATAGTCTAAAACATCAAATAAATCTTCTGCCTGAACTAGAATTTCCTACTTACACCAAAAGTAATAAAGATCTAAGCAATTCATTTTAAAGATCTGTAAATTGTTTTTCTTGCCCATGAAACACCTTTGGTTCCTTTCTTTCCAGTTTTTTCTACCATATGCAAGCTGGGACAATCTTCCATCTCTCCTCCTTTGTTGTAGTATTGCCCACATTGATCCAACAATTTAGGAGTTGTGCTATGTTTCTTGGCTTCACCCAAGTGATCTTACTAAGATTGTTGAACATTCTCCATAACTGATCTGCCCATTTGCAATGCAAAAATGATGGCTGACTGTCTCTGCCTGTTCCTCACATAAGTAGCACCTTGAGCACAACTGGAACTTCCTCTTCCTCATATTTTCTTGTGTCAACGCCACTTCCTTTGCTAGTAACCATGTGAAGCAGTTTACCTTGTACGGGATTTTAGTTCTCTAGATCATCTTCCATGGCCAGAAGTCCAGAACTCCATCCTATCATCTGAGTGATCGAGGTCTTTGTAAGCTGCTTTGACACTGAAAACCCCTTCGTTGCCAATCTTCCAAACATTATCCTCACCACCAGTCAGATTGCTGAACTGTGCCATTATGTCATGGAAAGCCTCTATATTCCCCATCTCCTAATCATTTAAGTTCCTCCTAAGTTGTAAGTTCCACCCCTGCCCTGTCCACATTTCAGACACTGTTGCATTTGGTTGGAGACTTGGTGCATACAAATCTGGGAATAATTGTTTCAGGGATCTTTGGGCTATCCATTTGTCCTCCTAGAATAACACCTTCATACCATTACCCACCTGGAATCTGATTATAGAAAGTAGCATAGGCCAAAGATTTCTTACTGATCTCCAAATACCACACCTATATGGTGTAGTCACCATCTTTGTCATCCACCTGCTCTCCATTCCATATTTTGCCCTAACCACCTCCTTCCATAGCATATCCTCTCCTATCATAAATTTCCAGAGCCATTTTAGCATGAGGCTTTTGTTTTATTGTTTCATGTTCCTGACCCCCATTCCCCCTTCTTTCTTATTTTTTATGACCTCTTCCTACTTGATTAACTGGAACTTCTTTTTATCTTCATTTCCTTGCCATAAGAAGTTTCCTCTCAAAGCATCTATCCTCTTTATGACATTATCCGGTACATTTTAACTATGCGATTTTAAAGTCTATGTATGTAAAGGGCTTGACAAAGGATTTTCTTGATATTGACTGTCTAAAGAAGTTTGTGAGTCATTTCAAATGGGTAAGTTATACAGGAAAGCATTTCCTAAAAGCAGTACCTGGAGGACAATGGAAAAAGTTGAACTAATTCACATTGATGTGTGGGGACCTGTGCAGACATCATCTCTGGGCCAAATTAAATATTTTGTACTCTTTATGATGACTTTCCAAGGATGAATTGGGTGTATTTTCTGAGTAACAAATCTCAAGTATTTTCAGTTTTCAAGAAATTTAGAGTCTTTTGATGAAAGATAGTGATTGTAAGAAGAAGTCTTTTAGGTCGGACAAAAATGGTGAATACACTTCAAATGAGTTCAATAAATATTTTGAAGATATGGGGATTGATCACAAGCTGACAGTACGCAAGCTATTCAGTCGAACAAAATGGAGTCTCAGAGAGCAAGAACGGGACTGTAGTTGAAATGGCTAAATATTTGTTGCTTGAAAAGAAACTCCAGCAAAGCTTTTGGGCAAAAGCAGTTTATACTTCAGAGTATATTTGTTAAATAGGTTGCCAACTAAAGTTATGGATGGAAAAACTCTTACTGAGGCATGGAGTGTAATGAGAACATCAGGCAAGCACTTAACAAATCTTTGGTTCGATATGCTATTCTCATGTTCCTTCAGTCAAAAGAAGTAAACTTGAACCGAAAGGTGAATTATAGATCTTCATACATTATTCATCACAATAAAGTTCTCAACTTGCAAACAAAAACTACTTACATCCATAGAGATATAGTAGTGGATGAACATGCTAATTCGAACAGGGATAAGGAGAAAATTGAGAAAGAAAATGCAGGCTTTCAGAACTTGAATCTGTTGCCTGTAACACAATCATTTGGCTCTGAAAGTATGGAAGAAGACGAAGAATCAAGGGGAATCCTCACTTGATTCGCCAACCTCGAAAACAAGGTCCCTCTCTGAGATATATAAAAGATGCAATGTTGCAATCTCGGAACCAAATAGCTATCAAGAAGCATCAAGACATGAAGTTTATATTGAAGGTATGAAGAAGGAGATTAGTATGATAGAGAAGAATGACACTTGGAAGCTAGTTGATAAACCCGAAGACATAAATGTAATAGGGGTGAAGTGGGTTTATAGAACCATACTTAATCCAGATAGATAAGTTTATAAAAACAGAGCAAGGTTCTCTGTCAAAAAGGAAAAAAAAAACTTTGTCAAACAAAAACAAAGCAAGGCTTGTTGTGAAAGGTTACAAGTTGCAGGTTTGGATTATGGAGACACATTTGCACCTGTTGCACACGACCTGATACAATAAGGCTTCTATTTGCTTTGGCAGCTCAATCAACTTGGAAGTTATATCATCTGGATGTGAAATCGGCATTCTTAAATAGACTATTGCAGGAGCAGATTTGTGTTGATCAACCAGAAGGCTTTCAAGTCGCAAAATGGAGGATAAAGTCTACAGACTACATAAGCCAATGTATGGATTAAGGCAGGCTCCTCGAGTATGGTACAGTACGATTGATGATCATCTTATTCATTGTGGCTTCAAGAGAAGTAAAAATGAAGCCACTTTATATGTGAATAAATCTAAAGGAAGAGATGTTCTTGAGGTGTACTCTATGTTGATGATCTTCTGTTAACAGGAAGCATTGAGCTCTGGTGAATCAGTTCAAGCAAGATACGGAGACCAAATTTGAAATGTCAGAGCTGGGTGACATGACTTACTTTCTGGGAATGAGATTCATCAAGCTACTGATGGAATATTCATTTCTCAGAGAAAATATGCATGAGCTATTCCTAAAAGATTCAAGACTTTTTGACCCTACTAGTTCACAAGGAAAAGATTCTAAAGTTCGAAGGAGGTGATAGGGCTGATTCAGCAGTTTATATAAGTTTGACAGGTGGTTTGCTGCATTTGACAGCAACCAGACCTGATCTCATGTATGCAGTAAGTTTTCTGTCAAGGTTTATGCATGCTCCAAGTCAAGTTCATCTTGGCTTGAGGTATATCATGGGAACTGTAGACTATGGTATTTGGTTTAAAATGGAAGAGCAAGAGTAATCGATGGGTTATATAGATAGCTATTGAGCAGTAAGTGTCGATTAGTTATTCGGCAGGAAGCGTCGATGATATGAAAAGAACTTTTGAATATGCTTTTGCACTTGGTTTAGGCAAGTTCTCATGGAATTCAAAGAAGCCAGAGGTGGTAGTTCAATCTTCTGCAGGAGCAGAATACATCGCCGCTCTTGATACCTGAGTAACAAATCTCAAGTATTTTCAGTTTTCAAGAAATTTAGAGTCTTTTGATGAAAGATAGTGATTGTAAGAAGAAGTCTTTTAGGTACGTGATCCGGAGCAAAATGACACTGAAGCAACTGTCACTAAGTTTGACAACAAGTCAGCAATAGCTATGGCCAAAAATCCAATGCAACATGGTCGTAGCAAGCATATAAATGTGAAGATACACGCTATCAGGCAAGCAGAGAAAGATGGTGAAGTTGACCTTTTCCATTGCAGCTCAGATCAGCAGATTCCAGACATCATGACCAAGGCTCTTCCTAAGGGGAAATTTGAAGTTCTAAGGGATAAGCTGGGAGTATCCAAGAAAACCTTGAGGAGTGTTAGAAAATGAGATTTTTCTAGATAGTCTTTAGTTTAACAGTTCTCTTTTGAATATTTTGTTTCGTTTGTAAAGGAGTGGTAGTCCGTGTTTTATGGAATGTCATGTAAGAAAGTTTAATAGTGGTTGGACAGCTATAGTCCTCTACTAACTTTTGAAAAGCTTATTGTAGATATGTGTGTGTATGCCTTTTGTCATTAGAATGTCTTGATCAACCAAAGCCTTTGATACTCAACAGCTCACTGCAATATATATAAGGCAGCTAAATTGTCACTAAATATCGAGCTGCCTTAAATATTGCAGCGAACCCAGTCTTTCATGAGCTAACAGAACATATTGAAATAGAGTGTCACATAGTTCAAGAGAAGCTGTAAACAAAGATAGTAAGCCCGTCATATGTTGCTACGTGTTTTCAATTAGCAGACATCTTTACAAAGGCTTAGGGAAAAGATCAATTTGTGACATTGCGCAACAAGTTGGGATTTCATGATATTCACTCTCCAACGTGAGGGGAAGTATTGAGAAATACATATCTTGTATATTTATTTTCCATCTTAGTAGATCAAATCCCATTAGTTCGGGATTAACTCATTAACCTACGGAAAATGCACAAATAAAGGCTGCCTCCTCCCACATGGCATTAGCTTTCAGGCCATTCCTATTTCCTGTAGTCCACCTCGCCTAAAGGATATTGAAGGGAATGAGCTATAACATGTAAGACATTTAATGTAAGAGGGAGAGGCATTTGGATATCAGCAGAACTTCTTGATCCATTTTCACACAAGGGAAAAGGACATACCGAAAGGGAGAAATGTGCAAACAAAAGAATCGAAAAATATAAATGTGGTGAAGGTAATATCACAAGGCATTTGCTCTCACATCTCAAGGAAATATCAAACTTGTAGATCTCTTCACAATAGAAACTTGTCCTTTAGGGACAAAAACCACTGGAAGGAATGTGGTGAACATGTAAGACATTTCAATATAAGAGAAAAGGCATGCCAATAGGCTTGATATCAGCGAAGCTGTTTTTGTACAACAACGGCCATTCCCTCCCTACTATAAGTCTAAAAAGAAGTCCACAAAAGTTGTATATATCTAAGTTCAAAGTGAATAAGTAAATGTTAGTACTAAAGAAGTACAAATATGTGATACCTGTTGATAGTCTACAGGAGACGCGGCCATTGAGGCCACTCATAGGAAAACAATTTGTAGCGTTGGGTCTTCCTCCAAGCTTCTCCAAAATCATAAACAAGTTCTGCAGTACGCGTTTTCACGTCATAAGAGATAACCTTTCCTCTTATTTGCAAATACAAGATGTCTGGAAAAGCAGGATGAAAAACCATGTTCCGAACCTCCACACTAAGAGCACTGCCTCCTCCAAGTCCAAAATTCTCTGAATATTTCTGAAATAAAGTAGCAACGCCTACAACATACTTCCAAATCCATACTGCATTGTCCTGAGTAGGAAAATGGCTGAGTCGCCAACAAGTAATGGTGTTCAAATGATTCATAGAAAAACAGAGTTCCCCACCTGATAAACCAAGACAACAACTATTGAGATAGGACCCTGTTCTCTGTTCAGGTAATTTCAAAGCCCAAAAACGCTTTTCTACACTATCAAAAACAGTTATCTTTTGTCCAGTATTATCAAGCCAAAAGAATACTCCATCGATTACACCAGCGGACGACGACGAAATATTATCCCTAGAAGGGAACAGCGGAAAAGGTACATCCTCATTTAGCTTATTAACAATCCACACATTAGTATCTGAAGTGAAACTTTCAACTGTTAATTTGTAACGGAGTCCACACAAATGAGTCGGAGGTGTTGCATAACGAACTACAGTAAACGAGACAGAGTCAACCTCATCTACTTTACAAGTAAATCCAACATATGGATCCTTCATACGAATTCGAGTTTTAGGGAGATCCAAACGTTGCCTTGTGGCAGGATTATAAGCATAATAAACCCTCTGCCTGGTTCTAAGCTTATTGCAGAGGACAAAACCATAGGAAGAAGCAACAACATACACTCTCTCGCCAATGAAACTGATTGATTTATCCAAACTAGTGTCGGTTAAAACTGAAGATTCCTTAGACGAGAAGAAGAAACGACTTTGCAAACGTTTCTCTACACAAAAGAAACCGATTTGATAGGGTTCAGGCCACTGGAGCCGACAACGGTAAATTTCAGCAATGTACTTTCGCCAACTCTTTGATATGCATCTAAACCTTGCCAGCGATTTCAAAGGCAAACGATTCAGTATATTGATTATAATTTCCTCAGAAAAGAACAATTTGCGTTGACGACGTTTCATTCTAATACTACTAGTAAGTTGCAATACTATCCCAACAAAGATATGAGCCTTAAAAGAATGAAAATGTTGATCAATATCAACAAGATGTCATGACCGCTTAGGCACCTATGGATTTGAATTTCCATCCTCTGGTGGAGGCAAAACCGGTCACATATCCAAGGGAAGGATAGACCAGCTATGTATACCTCTCTGCAAATTGGAGCAGCTGATTCTCGCTCACTTAGGTGGAAGAGGGGAAGCTCTTGGACCTAGTCAAAGAAGAGCGAGACTGATGTTGAGGTAGCACTTGCCATGGGAAGAGAGCTCTCACCTTGACGGGAGGATAGGAAGGACGAAAATCCAGAACAAGTGCAGCTTTCAAGTGCGTTTCACCACTCCTTGTCACGGCTCAAAAGGGTTTTAAGGTTGCTTGCAATTGTTTAGAACTTGAAGCCGCTCTGCGTAGGTCACTGGAAATTGTAGAGAAGATGTTTCAATTGGACAAAGAATCACCTGATTTTTGGAAAGAAAAAAGAGATGTGATTTATAAAGACTCCATTCAAACTTCAACTTAATCAGACGTCTTTGACTTCCAAGCATAATTGGCACGAACTCTGATTAGTCAAACTAGAAATATCAAACCCTAATGGGAAAATGAAAAAGTGGAACCCTCCATTTCAATGTTAATACTACTCTCTTTTTCACAACATTAATTAATTTTTCTTCACATTAATCAAGTAAAAATAAATATGGAAATATATAATTAATTATATCTTGATTTCTAACTAAAACGGGCCTAAGGGTGTGTTAACTTTTAATTTTTAGTTGGTGTCGTGGATTCGCAGCACCATTGAACCTACACTTTGCTAGACCATATCGCATAGAGAGAAAGCTTAGAAATTGTGAAATAGTATCTGGGATCGCTTTGCAATCATGAACGGTCCCCAGATGCATCAATTGAAGGCTGAATTGGCCAGATGTATGCAAAAGGGTATGACTATAGTTGATTATTACGGTAAGCAGACAAAGTAGTGGGAGAAATTGGCACTTGCAATTGCCATGTGAAGGTGAGATTTTGTTCACACCTTGCATTACCTGTGGTACTACCAAATAGCCAAGACAATCTTCATTAGCAGGTGGAATGCCAATAATCTATAGGTTTCGAATAAACTACACTTAGGGTTGTTTTTTTTTGGTCCGAAAGAAAGCAACTAAATTTAACTATTAAACATCATCACAGGGAACATCATCGCGCCAGCTACATGGTTGTATAGCATGAGAAATCATAATCAGCACGAATAGAAGGAAAACTTTGGCCCCCTACTTGGGGCATTACAAGCAGGGCACGAACAAAAAGACTGGTTCCTACTTCGTCTACTTCAAATAGATCAAGCAAAATGAAGGGGAACTATTACAAATCATAATATTACCCCCACTCATGCTGCTTCATCTGTACTTGGCCAAAACAATCTGCCAACATTTTTCGTTCCCTGCAATCACGAATGACATTAGCATAATACAAGCTATCATCGATTAGCATGTTAATGACTTCTTGAGCATCTAGAGATATGTTAAGGGGAGTGAAACCATGGCTCTGTGCTAGCCTTAAGCCTTGCACAACAAGGCCTCTAAATCATCATTTAGAGTCGTTCGTAATTAGTAAGTGTACAAAGAATCTAACTATCCAAACAACCTTGGACTTATGAAAAAAAAAAGCCACCATTTACCGCATCACCAATACCACCAATGCAATATGGTGATTATGAAAAAGGTACTGGTTGCGAATAAAACATGAGAAATTCTAGTTGACGTTTTATATTATACACATTAGTCGAAGTATGTACATCTCACAAGTGGATATTCACTGTATTAGTCGTAAGCTCAACTTATTATGTAGTACAAAATCAACCACAGCCTTTGATACTGGTACTTCCTCCGCAATCAATCTTCACTTGGTCTACCAGCTTCTCCTCTCTAACTATTTTAATTTCACACATTTTATTACTTGTTACATTAACCTTTAATTTTATTTACTGCAATCATGTTAACTTTTATTGCATTTTGAACTCATTTACCTACAGAAAATGCACACTTAAGGCTGCCTACGGCCTACCACAAGGCATTAGCTTTCAGGCTCTAGTCACTAACACTAAGGCAATATACAAAACTTCTACTTCTCATTAACAACTGAAATCAGTCCTTTATCCATGTTTAACTTCAAAGTAGATAGAAAACTAAATAAGTAAACATTAGTAATACCTGCTACAGAAGACTCGGCCATTTAGGCCACCCATAGGAGAACAATTTGTAGTGCTTTGTCTTCCGCATCAAGTTCTGCAGTACGTACTTTCTCCGATTCTCCGATATGCATTTAAACCTTGCAACCGATAGATTTCCTCATAAACAAACAATTTGCAACGAATTTTGGATAAACTTCATCCTTAATCAGAGATTGTTGGAGTTTCAAAGCATAATTTGCGCGAATTTGGATTATCAAACGCATGAGAGTGTGAAGAAATGGAACCCGCCATGAAGAACCAAAAAAGCAAAAAGCTTCGCCTTAAAAATCCGGCAAGCTAGTTTTCAGCTTTTTTTTGTAGAGAGAAATTAATTGATTTTGTTTTTGTATCAATAAATTACTCAACTTGCTGCTCAACCAATTTTAGTCTGGAAAATTATAATGAAATTTATTTAATTTTGTTTTGTATCAGTAAGTTATTCGACATGTAATTTTTATTTTATAAAATTAATCGACCAAATTTGACATTAACAAAATGAAAAAAGGACTATATTTGTCCTTTTACTTTCAAAAAAAAGGGTTATATTTATTTTTTTTCATAAGTAGAAGAGCAAATATAAATGCCCTATAATAGCCCAAACATAAAATATGCATCCAAAATTGAACGATAAAAATATTAATAAAAAATAAATATAACTTTTTTTTTCCTTTTTTCTACTAATTTAATATATTGTTTATATTACTTTAAATTTCTCATTATACAATTGCTTTTAACGGTTCAAGTTAACATAGGAAAGATTTATGTAATGGAACAATAAATTAATGCACAAAACATTCTATTAGTTTCTTCTTGAAAATATCCTTTAATGACAATTGTTATATTGAACCATTTAAAAGTCGTTCTCGAACTCTTCAAAATATCTCTTTTAAAAATATTCCTGTATGAGTGGCAATCACATAGTTGCTCGAACTCTTCAAAAAGATATATCCAAATGCGTGTTTGTCCTCCAAAAATAGGGCTTTTCGGAGTATCAAATACCAAAAGCGATAACATTTTTGAAGAATCCAAGCAACACAGCTTAAAAGTAGGTAAAAGGGGCATACTTCTGTCATAAACTAAGCAAATATATCAAGCAGGAGAAACGAAAATGTGTTCTATAACTGAGATAAAGCCATGGCATGCCAAATAACTTTGGAAATAACAACCCCACATAGTGAAGGAGAAGTGAAACATCAACTGACATGTCTTTTATAGTTTACACAAGGAAAAGGCCTAGAAACACCATAGACAATTCAAATTATACAGGTTTTGTCAAACATCGCTTCCATGAAGACATAGCGAGTTCTAAAATCTGCAACATAGATGTCTGTGTACATACTCCCCTTCGTCAAAACTAGACAATGCAACAATCAGTCACTACCATGAACCCTCAGCACCAACAGTTGGATTCTGGAAAGCAGAGAAGTTCCAGAAAGTCTTCAATGAGTAAGGCTGAGAAATTGTTACCCCCTCGTCTGTGATTTTTGCAATCTGCAGGTCCTCGAAACGTCAGAATAAAATCACAAAGAAAGTGCAGATAAATCTCACAATTCTATTATCTAATGAGCTTGATGATGGTATCTATATCAGAAGGCAATCTACACATCTGATCAACACATTCACCTCCAAATGCAAAGTTTGCAGCAAGCGCTGCAAGTTTATTTTAAGCCTTCCAAGCCAATAACACAACTGCTATTTTTTTCCCTTTTTCCAGCTAAGTGTAAACAAGAAACCAACCTTCAGTCAACAACAATAAACATCTACATGGAGCAAATCTAGGAAGCAAATGCTATGTACTTAGAAGATCTAAGTATGAGCTCTTCGGCTTCCACTAAAACATACTAAACCTGTCTTAGTGTTCATATCTAGAAGAGAATAGAGCTTCGCTTCTTAATAACATTAAGAGGGATCATCATTACTAGATTCTTTTGGTTTTTTTGAGTCAAAGGCAACCAATTGTATTAAACCATAACTTAGCACCTGAGAAAAATCCTAAGTTAAGAATTTTAAAAGGATATACTAGCAACCAAAACAGGAGCCCCCATTCAAAGATGAAAATTTATATATTGCCAATTAAATCTACTGATTCTCCTATATCCCCCCACCAATTTTGTTTACACCAAAAAAAGAGCAGGCTAAATGATTCAGATTTGGCACTTGTGGGGATGAAAACAACTGCTAAATTCAGAGCTTCAGATCCACAATTTAGACTATAGAATCAGGAAATAAAACTATAAGCACCAGGAAACTCATAAACAACAGGTTTGACATAAAAAGTTCAGGGAACACATCTTGGCAGGTTAGGGTTTCATTCCAAATTGTTTTTTTTTTTGAACACGGGCTTTCTACTCAAACCCCAGAATGACTTTACCTGAAGCTTGTTGACTGCAGATCTGTCTCGATACAAAAGCACGCGCATACATTTCTCCAACAACTTAACGCCTTCTTCATAACTCAAGTCTTCATTCCATTCATCACGAAGAATGGGCTTCGCAAGGTGATTTCCAAATCCAGTAGCCACATGGTTATCCTCATAATGCACACCAATCATACTAACCTAAACCGTAAAAAGAAAAAAAAAAGCATTATCACAAGGGAATCAATCGTGACAAAGTGTCTAAAACTAAGCAAGACAAAGGTATTGTGTTTACTGTTCCAAGATACTTCTTTCCCTTTTTCACCCCACCAAGTACAAGTGAATTCCAAAGTGGGTTGAACTTGTTGCGACGATTATACATCACACGTGTTAGATAGTTATGCACTTCTTTGGGACCCAAGGAGTTTCCATCATCCCACATGTTGTCATACAAGCTGCATTCATGAAGCATTGAATACCAAAAGTCAGTAAGAATTTTCCAACAGACGCAGATAGATTGAACCGTTGCCATCAAAACTCATAAACAACAATAATAAACAAGAATAAAAGAAAGCAGTCCTCCCGCCTCCGTAGGACAGACGTACATGAGCTCATCAAGGTACTTCATTATCTCCTGAAAATCACTGATTTCACCACTTGCACCAAGAAGGGAGTGCTTTCCCACTGGCTTCAATCGCTCCACACTCTTGTAACGTATTGTTGAACCATAGGAACCTATAAACGGAAAAGGACAAGATGACAACACATACTAAATCATCTCTAAGCATGTATCAGCTGAGCAGGATGAAATTGCAACACTAATACCATATTCATATTTATCTATATAATTTCCTTGACTAAGGACACCTGCTATCTATGTAAATCTTCAACGTCTCATTCCTGAAAAAGAAACTAGCAAATCAGAAGAAAGATACCCTTCTATACTGGATTATATGAGGAACCCTTCCACAGCTAAGACCCTGAATTTAAGTTGTATGAAATGCTAATTCTTTTTTCACAAAACTTCGTAGCCAACCAGCTCGCAGCAAAGCACTAAGAGAGGAATCGAT
>DF358619.1:30904-90838 GCA_000787875.1 Solanum virginianum
GAGAGGAATCGATTTGTGCTAGACGAAAACATATTCAAGGAGAATATTCAAAATCGATAAGTGGTTGTACCACATGGTTTAGAAACAAGTTATGCAAGGATTCTAATCTCTACATGCTTATTCATAAAATAATACAGAGATTGCGCATAACTTATGGGGGTTTTACTTAAGCTACAAAAAAAAAGTGAAACCAAACATCGTAAAGTAATGCCAACTTTTAGGTGGAAAGAAAAAGTGAAACCAAAACATTAGCAAATTAATGTGGAGGTCTTTTTCTCCACTACTGCCAACCAAACATCACTTATGGATAAAATTAAAAACTTTGCATTGCCAGTCAGCAGGACAATAGCACACCAAAAAGGGAAGCCTGTTGATAGTTTCATTTCTCTACAATCACATTTTGTCTTTGTGAACCTAGCATCTACTCTACATCCTTTTTTCTTTCAGCTCTGTATTTTTTGTTCCTTTTAGGGGTTTTCTTTTTGTCTGGCAGAGGAGCAGAGAGAAACAATTGTTTGCATCTTATGGATTAGATGGAAAATAAAATCAGTATCTTACTCCTGGAACATGGAAATATGTAGAAAGATAATGTTCATGCTAAATCCTCTGTGTGATAATGTTCTGTGTGAACCTGGCATATACTGCTCATCCTTTTTTCTTTTAGCTCTGTGTTTTTTGTTCCTTTCAGGGGTTTTCTTTTTGGCCGGCAGGGACGCAAAGAGAAACAATTGTTGCCATCTAATGGATTAGGTGGAAAATAAAATCGGTATCTCACTCCTGGAACATGGAAATATGGAGAAAGATAATGTTCATGCTAGTATGCCTGCCACTTCCTGGAAGGAGTTCATTCACAGTTACCTTTCTTTAATACACACTCACAAAATAAAGAACTTGAATGTCCTAAATATGTAGAGTTGTAGACTTCACTTATTTCCCCAAAAAGCAATTCAAGGGAGTTCACAGAACAAAAACAACATGGAAGACCTAAAATTTTGCCATCTTACTTTACCTAACACGGGCTTTCTACTCAAACCCCAGAATGACTTTACCTGAAGCTTGTTGACTGCAGATCTGTCTCGATACAAAAGCACGCGCATACATTTCTCCATTAATTCATGCAACTAAATGGAGGTTTGGAGGAGACAGTCTTTCAAGCACATTAGACTTTCTATAACATGGAAGTGTTTTGATTAGTGGGATTTTGGAAGGCATCTAAACACACCTCTCTCAAATTAGTTTTACTTTCTTTTTTACCAGCTGTTAGATATAGCTACAGCTATGGTTTTGAGAAAGAATTAAGGTAGAGCTCATACAAAAGTACATAGAGATATTGACAAAGTTCATCTCTCGTAAACATTGAACAAGAAAATGACTATTATAAACACCAAATATCTTATACAAAATGTCACATCTTAAACCAGTTAGATACTCAATGTATAAATATTCTCTTTGAGAAGGCTGAATGTATAAATATGTACTACCATTCTATGGTGAGACAGGTAGAACCTACATGTAAGAAAAGTGAGAACATCCTCAAAGCAGTAGGTGGCAAGAAACATTGTGCCAGATATTCTCATGGTTTTACAGAGTGAACTGCAAGTTATGATATCAATCAACTATGTCTCACTCGCAAATTAGTTGAGGTTGACCATACAAATTCCAAAAGTCTATGCTAATACCTAAATGCAAGACAAAAATCAACAATAAATGGCCCAAACTTAAATTTAAGGTATTGAAAGTACTTCACTACTACATGAAATTCATTTTGTCGTTAAGAGATACAAAACGACACTCGGTTAATGACTACAATCTAAGACCCACTTTTAACAGAAACAAGACAAAACATAAAGCAAACTTAAGTCATTAGAACAAGAAAGGTGAGATAGAATAGAATGCAAAGAATGACTACTAGGCACGCAAAGGAAGCTTCACAAATTACACTCTAATAATCATACATTCTGCCATGGACTAGAACAACCTAAAGAACTTCACGACTTTTGGAGGCGTACTGGAAAAACATTCACTGCAAACACGTACATGATAAACTTGGAAAGACAAATATCCTGCACAAGTAACTACTAGCTCAATCTCCATATTCTAACTAACATGTTTATGGATGCATTTCTAGCCATTACTCAATCCAAAGTTCCATATTTGGAAAAAGCTGCCTTTCCTTCAGATGATGACACTAGTAGAACTTATTGCCATGAGAAAATTAGCTATATCCCCCTCCATACCAAAATACTTCGCACATTTCGCTTCTCGAGAGTCAAAGTATATGACTTTGACTAGAATTTTGATGTGCATTATTTCATCATATTAGTATGGGAAAATTACAACTTGTAGTACTTTTGGTATAGTTTTTAAATATCCAAATTTTATTTTTAAACACTTGAACTAATCTAATCTAATTTAGCTCTGAAGATTAGTCCGACAACTGTTTTGGGACAGCGGGAGTATGTAACACAGATAATATTAAAATGTTAAAAGGGAATTTCTTTGGAAGGATCTTTCAAGCTTCTATCCCTTTCTCCTGGTAATGAAACCATGTAACATATACTTTTGAAAAAACAGAGAACTGATTGAGATCAATCTATGGTATAGAAGCTAACCTCCCATGTCAGCAGCCAAGAGAATACCATCCTTGTACTTGATACCAACAACTGATGTCCCAGTCACATAGGGAAACCTATTCAACAATACAAATTAAAATTGCAAACATCTAGAGCAAAGTAAAATAAGGAGTTATAAAGCAAAATTCAGAAATACAATCTCAAACTGCAGAATGAACATATATGTATAGAGTTAAAAGCAAATAATGAATTTCATCCCGAGACCTCATGATGCTCAACACCTACTTCTACTTAGAAAAAAAAAAAACCTATTTCGCAAAACATCAAACACACTGCTAATCAGATCTGGAAAATTTCATAACGCACAGAGTGAAAGAGAGATACATACTGTGTTCTCTGAATATCAGATTCGAGACTCATTAAGCTAGTTTTAGCCGGAGCTGAATCCATCACCTGCAAACATCATCATTTGCACACAAAAATTACAACAAATTTCTTCCATTAAACATGAGATAACTCAAAAAAACTTACATTCATCGTCGGAAATCGGAATTGTTGATCTTCGATTGGAGAAAAAACAGCAAACTTAGCGACTGATCGGAGTTTTGTTTGTGAGCTTTTCCCTTTGTACAAGAAAAGTTGGATTTTGGGCCGAAACTGTTATATGGGCCATGGCAAAATGGACTTTCTCTCATGTACAATTTGCACCAGGTAGCCATTGTAAGGATAAAATTTAAATAATAACACTTGAATAAACTTGAATATTTCTTGTATATATAAAAAAATAAATATGAATCTAATTATTAATATTTAGCTTCGGTTAGTACGTACGTTCTTCAATTTTAGTTGTGTACAAGTAGAACAAGTAGATATGCACAAGCTGCATGGTATAATATGAATCAGTTGATATGTCGCATGTGTGTGTCTACCTATTCAATTTTACGCCAATTTGTGTCTGATCGTTGACTATTATAAACACCAAATATCTTATACAAAATGTCACATCTTAAACCAGTTAGATACTCAATGTATAAATATTCTCTTTGAGAAGGCTGAATGTATAAATATGTTGTCAGTCGAAGCTAAATTAAATGACATGTTTATATATTATATCTCGATAATTATAGTTTTAAATATAAAATATGTCTTGTTACGACAAAGAATGTTCAATATGAGTATTAAATTTTCTCACTTGGGTGAACACTTATATTGTCTATTGCAAAATGATATAACTTTTTGTGCCACAATTAGAGATCATTTGGCAAAGTGCGTTAAGAAAAATAATACATAAATTATCTTTTTGTATTACTTGTATCTTGTTGGGTACTCTTTTTCAATCTATAAATAATTAATGTTTGCATTGGTTATATACCTCGTTGTGTATTAAGAATTGCATTACTAATAATTTATTAATTTACAAGAAAAAAAGGTTATCGTTTTTTCCAGTAATTGTCCACTTTATTGCATGCTATGAGGAGTTGATATAACAATTGTTAGTATTACAAATACATCTAACTTCAAAAGTAACTAGATAGGTGAATCACAAAAATCGTATTTTCTCCGTTTCGTGTTAGTTGTCATGTATATTAAAATAATTATTATTTTAAATAATTGAGAGATAATTAATTATCATTTTTTAGATTTGCACTTAACATTAATTATTCTAGAATTGAAAGACACATATGTAGATAAAATAATAATTATTAATAAGAAATACATTAGTCAAATAATATTTCTATTTTTTCAAAGAATCGTGTTAGACTTTATCATGAAATAAAATAAATTTGAAGAAGTATTCAACTAAAAGATATGTAAGTCTTTGTAGGCTTCTTTCTGTGATATAAAAGTCTTTTTACCAAAAAGATTAGTGTGAAAACAATAACTTGCCTTGAATCAAATCTAAATATATTCTACACATTTATTATTCACCTAATTTAAATTCACTATATTCAAATAATGAATAGTATTGTATCTGTGTGCTTCCACTCTCTTCAGCACACCTAATTAAGGTTTATTTGCATCATGAACTCAGAGCTCTTTCTTGTTAGAATTTTGGTGTCATTTTTGAATTAGCAAAACTTTTGTTTGTAGTTATAAAATAGAGAAGGTGTAAGAAATAATATATGTTTTTTTTTTAATTATCAAATTTAAATGACACGGCAAAAGAGTATATATGAAAATATATTTCATCCGTCAATCAAATTTAAGCGACATAGTGATATTTGATTGGTCACATTTCATTTTCACACATGGCACATTTTCATTGGCTATTGATTAGGATAATAAATGTCATGTCATTTGACACATGACGTGGTGAAATTGATTTCTTCATTTGACCTGATATGTCGCGCATTTTGACACGTGATACTAAATTGGCGTATAAGATGAGATGACAATGAGTTTAATAATACGACCTCATCATTTATAGCCCAAATTAATGGACCAATCCAAAATAGTTGAATTTTAATTAAATTCATATTTATTAAATTTAAATATTTTAATTTAACTATATTAATCTATAATATTTATTTCAACTGTTAAATCTCGAATTTAATACAATTCAAATCACTTAATGAATTTATATCCAACAAATTTGAAATGATTACAATTACCAATCTAAAGTGTAATTTCAAAATATACGGTAAAATTATCATTCTCTACGCTTAAAAAGGAATGATCTATTTTCTATTTTATTATGTTTAAAAAGGAATGACTTTTTTCTTTTTTGACAATATTTTAATTTCAAATTTGACACAAGATTAAATGACATTTTGATACATTTGACATGACTTTAATTTACAATCACAAAATCAAAAAGTATATTTTTTTCTTAAATTACATGCCAACTCAAACTAGATAATTATTTTTTAAATGGAGAAAATATATGAATACAAAGCAAAGATAAAATAAAATTATTAAAACAAAGATAAAATAAAACAAAAAAGAAGATAATGAATTGATCATCCCAAATTGAATACACAAAATAACACTCTTTTTTTTTGTAACGTAATAACAAAGTTAACAATCAATACAATAAAATTTCAGTAATACTTAAAACAAATATTTATTTTATTTATTTATGAAAAAATGTTTCAAAATTGCTAGATGTAACGTGGTCAAATTGGACAGAGATCACTAAAAAGTCATCTAATCGGACGGTCCAGAAGAGTTCTAATTTTACAAAATTAGGTCTAATTTGCTCGTTCTTTTCGTTTTCTTGGCCATTAGTGACGTGGGGACCACCAATCATAAATTCACCTTCCTTGTGATTTCCTTTTCCTAGAAGTGGTTGAGATGAAATATTAGGCAAAAATAGTATATTTATAATATTAATTAATATTATTTATAACGTTGTCGTTTGATAGTGTTTCAAAATGCATTAGAAAAATTACAAATGAATGAATGAATTGAATTTAAAATAGAATTACAAAGTGATATTATCTAGATTTGATTCCACAAACTTACATATAGAATGTCATTTTTCAACCAGTGTATTAAGTAATTTAATGATGCGGCAGTAAATTATTGGTTTGGTCATCCTAAAGACTCCTTCTTATATATCAGATAAAATATTATTAAATTTAGTATTATAATAAATATCAATATATACGACGTAACTTTACAAATTAATGTAGGAAGATAATAATATGTATGACCTAACTTTTACGTTAAGATAAATATACACCTGAACATCACAATTGAAATTTTATATACATATTAATATTTGTGTGTATATATATTAAATATAAAAATATTAATCACACGCCTAAAAAATAGTGAGTTTCGTAATCATTTTAGGGACACAAGTTGTTATATCCCTTTATAACGAAAAGAAGACTTCTTCTAACTAAAACCTTTGACTAAATCAACTATACAAATCCAAATCTTGTGTAAAAATTTGTGCATTATAGTTAGAGTAGCTAAATTTTTTATGCCTCTATATATAAATAACATAATAAAAAATTAAATATTTTTAGTTATGCATTCATCCAAATTTTTAAAAATAGATAAAAGTAATCCACTATAAATAATTTTAGCATTGCTAACGTATTTATTCGATTTTTTTTTAATATATCCTATCAAATAATTTTTATTAACTATATTTAATATAATTATATTTAATGAATTGGTGCATGGAGGGGGATACATCCACGTGCACGTGAGCACAGAGGATAAAAACCCGGATTTGTTTTGACAAATTAAACCGGATTTGATAAACCATATGATACGTCCGGAACTTTTGGTTAGTAGTAATTCGAGGATAGCTTCATGCCGATTTCGGTCAAAAATAATCGCCACCATAGCAATTGTGGAGAGGAAGACGGAGAAAGCGAAGAAGAAGGAAGGAGAGAAAATCTGCCGCTGCCGCCACCGTCACCGTCACCACCACCACCACCACCGTCATCGTCACCGTCACCACCACCACCGGCGCCGTCGTCGTCGCGGTGGAGTCTCTCTGTAAAACCGTTGCAGATTCATCTAATCCATGTACTTATTAAGCTCATCCACCAAAAAAACAAAACGAATTTTATTATACTTTTTTCTCGTGGATTGACTTTTTCTAATCTGCTTAGTTTTGTGTGGGTGGAATTGTGATCGAAGTATTTGTAGGTTTACTGATTTTTAATTTTTTTAACTTGCAGTTTGATTTAGATCAGTAATTGTTTGGACATTGGATGGATTGATTTTTGTGTGGCTGATTAATTGGATTTTTCAACTGCGGTGTAACGTTTGTTTGAAGTTGTGTGTAGCAGCGGAAGTTTGGAGAGATGGATTTGGTTGCTGGCTGCAAGGTAATTAGATTAATTCTGTTGTTGTTGCTTTTGAACTGTTAAATTTTTTGTGTTTTTTTTGGTGCTACTTGTGAATGTTTGCTTAGAGTTGTTTAATTTTCGTATATGTTATGGTGGTTTGACTCTTAGCAGAAGCTGTGAAATGCTTGGATTGTTTTAGTGTTATATGCTATGTTTGGTGCTTGTGATTAGGACTAGTAACCGGTAATTTTGGATGAAGAAAAAAAATTAGAAAAGGAAGATGCTTTGAGAATGTGAACACAGACAGTTAATAACTCCTTAAGGGGTCTGTCCAAGTTGTGCATTGGGAAAGATGAACATTGATTCTGGTGTTTATGTGCTCTAAACTTGCTTCCGTTTGCAGTAATTATACGGCATACGATATGCGGCTAAGTATGTTATGTGTCAAATTGCATGTTGCATAATGTTCTGATTATGAAATAAAAATTAAGCAGCACTGGTTGGCCTAGTGATTCCTGTTCGTGTAGGTTCTGCTCAGGAAGTGGTTACAGATCAATTTCCATATCAATTTACTAGCTACTGTGTGCTGGTGGGAATCCCTGTTGTTCGCCCATCAATAAATGGACCGTTTGTTTTCGGAATCAAGACAAGACAAACCTTTTGTAAATTGGCTGTTTTTGTTGGTAACATTTTGTTGTCTCTTATAGGATAAATTGGCATATTTTCGGATAAAGGAGCTCAAAGATGTTCTGAATCAACTTGGTCTCTCAAAGCAAGGGAAGAAGCAGGTTTGAATTTTTTCTATGCATTTTTAGAGTTTCTGGTTGAAACACGGCTTCCTGTTTTTGTTCAAGTAGCTGGCTGATGCTTTTGCCTTTAATATCTTGCTACATTATCACATATGAGAGAGAGAGCTGTTATATTGATTGTGTTGTTTTCCATGGTTATTACAATTTTTATGGCAGGCTCTCCTCTTTTTCTATATTTTGATTAATTTAGGGCTCTTTGCACATGCTGAGTTTAGTTGGTCCTCCTCGTTTGTTGTTGGCAGAATGTTAAAATGATGTTTTCGATGATGCTCTCTCTACTGGCTTTGGAATAGGAGCCTTAGGTTGGAGTCTGTATGTGTAGTTTGGAATCTGCATATAGTGTTAATGAAATGAGAGGCTTCTTGGGATTTTTCTCTGCGTATCATAGAATATATTACTCTATCCCAGTAAAAGGAAGTGAAGTGCTTCTTTTCCTTATTCCTGATTAACTAATAATAGTCGTTTTGGCCAAAGCTTTTGTAAGGAATTAAGTATTTTCAAGCAGTAACAAAAGCTAAAAAAAGTACCTTCTCCTGTAAGCAAGTGCTTTTGATGTTTTAGATTACACAAATCAAATGTTCGTCTCTATCAAATGAGCTAGTAGTAACTTCCCTTTTCATAATTTGACACTTGAAAGCACTTTTTGAAATTGTTGAACGCGAAAGATAACAAAGGCACTTCCACATGGTTTTGCCAAACAAAAACCCCTATTCTCCCAAAGCACTTTTTGTAATAACACTTTCAGTAAGTAGTATTTCTCAAATAAGCTGCTGGGAAAAAACACTTTTGGTAGGAAGTACTCAATAAGCTGGTTTCGGTAGCTTGGCGAAAAAAGCTCCAAGTCTTAGGTTGTCTTCCTTGCTGAGTCATGACAATTGTTCTTTCTTGTTTGGCCTAAGCATCAACATTGTATATATTAAGCATCAGCATTGTATATATTCTATGATTAAGCATAGACTGGTTACATTCTTAGCATGACATTGTTACATCGATATTTTAGTTTGATGCTTGACACCAGTATTTGGTAATGCAGGACCTTGTTGATCGCATATTGGCAACACTCTCTGATGAACGAGGTGAGAAGCTCCATTTCTGCTTGAGAAAGCCGTTGGGAAAATGTTGGGACACATCTTGTTTGTTGGTGGTTTTATTTGCATTTCCCCATTCTCTGTTTTCATTTACTTGCTTCTTTTTTATTATATGCCAATCTGATGATACACGGTCATTTCTCTTGAGTTCTCTTTTTCCAACTTGATTTACCAGGTTTTCTCATTATTCAATCTTAACTAATATATATTCGGTTGGCCCCGTTTTCATGCAGTACGCGGGGTACACATAAAAAATCTTACCCTTTTTTGGTATTTAGTTCTTACCCATTCTTGGTGGACATTGTGCTAATAACAAAAACATACCTTGTGTAATCCCACAAGTGTGGTCTGGGGAAGGTAGGATGTACGTGGTCCTTACCCTACTTTTCTAGGGTGTGTGATGTGTGATAATAGTGCAATTGCTTTAAAACTGAACTACTCATGTACTTGTTAATTGACGGTTTCTTCTAGATACACACATACATCATCACTTGACATGAAAAACATATATACATGTGTGTTTTATATATATATATATATATATAGTAGATTTGTTTGAATGCACGGTCTCTTGATAACTGATTCTCACATATTTCTTCGATGCTGAGTAGTTCCAGGATTGATCTCAAAGAGAAACAGTGTTGGGAAGGAAGATGTTGCAAAACTTGTTGATGACATTTACAGGTATAAATCAATTTCAATCTAAAGATACATTTATCTAAAAGGAGGAAAATGGACATTGATGTTTGAGACCCCTATCCCACTATTCAATCAGTTGGACTGTTCGTGAACAATATTTCCTTGTAAACTTAAAATGTAGTGTAGAAGTGAGATTTTTTTCGGCGTAATTGGAACGCGAAGATATTCTTCAGTTTTTTGCACAGTGATCATTCTTCATAACAACAACATATCTGTGTAATCACCTAAATGGAGTCTGGGAAGGGTGGATGTACGCTGACCATACCCCTATGTTTTTGTGTGTATGGCTGGTAGTGGCGTGGTGAGGTAGAAAGGCTCTTTGTGATAGACCTTGTGCAAAATAAAAAGTTTACAAAGTATGATTGTAAGAAAAATATTACAACAAAATATTGTTACCTTTGTCAAAAGAAAATGTTACAAGAAAATAGCAAGATACAAGGCAAATGCAATAAAAAATAGTAATACACTGTGGAGAGTGAGAAACCATGCGATTACTAAATAATAATACTGATAAGAGAAGAGAAGAGAGGAGGTTAGCCCTCTACATCTCCCACTTAAAGTGTGACAACACTGGAGTGTCTACTAACCTTCTATCCTGATCAGTGACTTCCAATGCATACTGATCTTTCTACATCTCCCAGAAAAATGCAGGTATCTGGGGCAACAGGGGCAGCTGGAGCAACTGACCTAGCATCAAAGTCACAAGTTGTCTCGGATATCAGTAATGTGAGGTTGAAAGAGGAACTTGAAGATTCTTACCATATGAAAATTCGCTGTGTGTGTACAAGCTCATTACAAACTGAGACAATGATTAAGGTTTTACTTTTGGTCTAATTTCCCTCATATTTTTACTCCTTTTTATGAATATGTATGTCTTCAATGTACTATTTTGAGTGGGTAAGCCTCCTCTTGTGCAGATTCTCTTTCAAAAGATATACTAAATCTGCTTATGCACTGTGAAGCTACGTAATTACTTATAATGTTTCCTAGTTAGACTGCTACAGCATTGCATCTTTTACATTTTAGACTATCACGCTTATCTGTAAATTGAATTTTTGTTGTTAGTATGATGAAGCCGCTATTACGGCATTAAGTATTCCTTTTTGATTAGAAATCTGTCACGCTGAGTGGGGCACCAGAGTGTTGTCAGTTTGAACATTTGAAGCTTCCGTTTCTTGTACTTGATGTATCACAATTGTCTCATGATGTAATCATGCTTGCAGTGTGAAGACAGAAGATGTCAGACGTGGCAACATGTTCGTTGTGTTGTCATTCCAGATAAGCCAATGGAGGGGGGTGATCCACCAATTCCGCCTACTACTTTTTACTGTGAAGTGTGCAGACTGGTTCGTGCTGACCCGTAAGTGTCACCTTTGGTGTTTAATTCACTTTTATCAGTTCCTTTAACAGGAGGGATTGTGTGATTTGGCTGCATTTCCTTTTCTGATTACTTGAGTGTTGATGTTGTTTTTTGTGGGTATGGAGGTTTTCTTTTCAACTTAACTGTGTTCTTGAAATTTTCTAGATGTCAAACATGCAGATGTTTATTTCTACTTACCACATACTCCCTCTATTTCAAATTAATTGAATTGGTGGGTTTTTTTGAGTTTTCAAAATAATTGAATTGTTCACTTTTCAAGGGATATGTTAGAAATTTTTTCCAATTTTGCCCTTCATTAATTGAGTTTCTAGGGTTGAATTTTGTATTAGAAATAAATGATGCATTAAATGAGTGTTTGAAGTTTGAAAAGGGTAAAAATGGAAAACATGATTAAATTTTGTCTTTTTTTCTTTTTCTTAATATGTGTGATATAGTCCAACAATTTAATTATTTTGAAATAGAGGAAGTACATACTATAATTTTTTTCTTCTCAAGACAAACAATTTCACGTCAAGGCTACAATTCGGGCTTTTCCCTCTCTGAGATGAGTCAATATTGGAGCCGTTGATAAGAAAAGTGGGCTGGCTCTCATATTATTATTATATAGAACCAAGGGGCTGTGATGGGCATAGGGCCGGTCTTGTTCCAGTTGTATGTACATGACATGATCTAGTATTTGAGACAGTTGTTAGCATTAACTGATTTGAGAATCTTAGATGATGTAACTTGTATTTTATTTTCTGCTGTTGCTCTAAAATTTCACTTATTTTCTGCTGTTGCTCTAAAATTTCACTTGGTTGAAGACATTTTGCCTCAAAATGAACTTTTCACATTCATAGCATGTGAAGTCTAAGTTGTCTATGCTAATGTAACTTGTTATCATAAGCCTGGTAAAACTGTGGGTGCTAATCTGGGATTTTCAGTGCATGGAAGTAAGACCTGACACTTCATTTAACATGAATATGGATACTTAAATGACTGCTTTGATGCCACTTTACTTTCTTACTTACAGCGTTTATAAGGTAATGCTTGTGTTACCTTCCATAACTGAATTCTTTATATGCAGCTTCTGGGTGACAATGGGACACCCTTTATATCCCTCAAAGCTGGCCATTGCAAGTGTTCCTGCAGATGGGTCAGTCATCTGCGACTTTGTTTCAGTTGGCTATCCTGTTCTCTATTATTGCTGCTACTCTCTTTTTGCTTCTGCTTAATTTGTTTGTGGTGTTAATTCTGTGGAGGTTCGGGACATGCAGTTTCCAATGCCCGTTCTTGCTGCTATTAATTGATCTTTCTACATCTCCCAGAAAAATGCAGGTATCTGGGGCAACAGGGGCAGCTGGAGCAACTGACCTAGCATCAAAGTCACAAGTTGTCTCGGATATCAGTAATGTGGATAGTTTTTTGTTTGTTTTTCCCTGAAAAGATGTCAAATGATGGCCTTTGGTTTTCTCGAAGTGATGGGTGCAGTTTCGTATTATCATCACTGTTACACTGGGGTGTCTACTAACCTTCTATCCTGATCAGTGACTTCCAATGCATACTGATCTTTCTACATCTCCCAGAAAAATGCAGGTATCTGGGGCAACCCATGTGGCAGAGTGTGGGGTTGGGTGGGCTGGGAAGCCAAAAAAGAAAAAGAAAAGGGACGGCAGCTTTTTGTTACCTGCTTTTGATTTTACAGCAAGTCATTCGGTAGTTGGTGAGTTCAAAGAAGTGGTCAAAAGACTCCAAACACTAGTTTACTCTTGTATCTCTTGCATGCGAGATCCTAATGTTTAAGTGCATGTCTTGGATCTGTTTGCATCTGTATTTGTATGTTTTCCCATAGGTCAGAAGTTTGTGCAATTTAAGGTGATGAAATTAGGAAGTAGCTTGATCATTCTAAGTTAAATGTGAGATTAGGTTATCAGTTTGAATCACTTCTAGTTGCATCCAAGATAGATTGCACTTCTGAATTGTATGATTGTGCCTTTCTACATTGTATGCTCGCTGATTTAATTTTTAACTGGTGTGTGACGTGTCTAAGCTTTTTCGGTCTTCTGTGGCAAATGGTCTCATGAATGTAAGAGAATTCTCTGTTAACAGTTAATTTTCATTTAGATATCTGTTGTTAACAGGAATTATGCTTCTTATTTCCTGACTGAATTGCTTGCTCTATCTTAGCATGTTCTGTTTTGTTATTGTTCTACATTTGTAGCTAAGCAAGCATGTAATCTTTTTCCTAATTATTTGTCTCATCTGTGAATTTTCAGCACGAATCCTGTGCAGAGTATTGAGAAAACATTTCAGATCACTAGAGCTGACAGAGACTTGCTGGCAAAACAGGATTATGATCTTCAGGTTATTGATTTTTGTAGTGATGGTTTAAGATAAAGGAGTCCTTTTATATTCATTATTTTTGTTCTACAAACTTGTCAGGCTTGGTGCATGCTTCTCAACGACAAGGTACAATTTAGAATGCAGTGGCCTCAATATGCAGATTTGCAGGTGAATGGTATGTGCTGTCCTATGTTGCTTTTGTTTTAATCCTTATCCAATTGGAAGTAAATGCTGAAGTTATATTCTTCTCAATAGTTCTTTCCTTGGGAAAAATATTATTATGTTGCGTCTCTAGTCCATTGTTTCTTGGTCTTAATAAGAACTCAGGGGTGAGATAAACCTGATCTTGTCTTCTGGGATTCTTCTTACCCTTCTTAACTTAAAATACTTTTTATGTGACTTTTTCCCATGTGTTCTGCTGCAAAGCTTCAATTGCCATAAACCCGGTGAAGATTGCGTTTACAATTTTTTTGGTCTAGAAGATCTTTCCATTGTGCATTAACTTCAGTTGAATCTCAACGAACAGGGGTTCCAGTGCGCGCGATAAATAGACCTGGTTCTCAATTGCTTGGTGCTAATGGTCGAGATGATGGCCCTATAGTGAGTATTAATAAAACACACACTTCTATTTCTGCCTCTTGCAAAGTGAATTGGGGTGTGTGTGTGTGTGTTTGGGTGTGTGCACTTCCACTTTGGTGTATATTTATCTTTGATGTTGTCTAGGCATGCTGAAATAGAATAAATAGCAAATTGTGTTGTCCCATGTGACTCCAAATAAATGTGTAATTCAAGTTTCTATAATTGATCAAATTGGTCCCAGAAAAGTTTTGGGGCAAATCATTGAGCTTTTTTTTCCCTCCTCCTGGGATCATCCAGTGCAAAACTGTAGTTCATTTTATAGACATTTCTCTCAATTTACACCTTACCATTTTATCAGATCACACCATGCACCAGAGATGGAATCAACAAGATCACGTTAACAGGATGTGATGCTCGTGTCTTTTGCTTAGGGGTTAGGCTTGCGAAGCGGCGTACTGTTCAACAGGTAGTTTAAGTTTGACCAACATTATACAATTATGTAAATGTTCTCTTGCAAACACACTTCTTCCCTGTTGTTTTTTAGTCTTCAGTTGAAGTCTCACTTTGTTAGCAAGTTGACTTTTTCCCACTAAAAGCACACTAGTCAGATGTTAAGGGTATTTACAATGTACAAATACAGCACAACCACCACAAACATCTATCAAGTTAGTCCAACAATCATTAAAGCACACTTCAGTTGGAAGTCTCAAGGCATATCTCCTAGCACCACAAAACATTAAGGAAACGAAAAGAGACTCTTCCATTAAACCCCTTTCACTATTCTCCTATTTTTACTCCAAATTATCCCAAAGAGAGCTTGATCTTAATCTAAAAGCCAAGAAATGTATTTTCTATTGATAACTTCATCTAAAAATTATTCAAAAGAGGGACAGCTGCAGGGCTCTTCACTTTGCCTTTGTTTTACTGTGATCTGCTGATAACTACTTCCTCCTGCTGGTAATTGCATCTAGTGGCTGAGATACTACCCAGTTGGTATTAACTGGCGAGAGCACAAGCGTCCAGAAGATTAGGCAAATTTGCTATATAAAAGGATACCATATATGTTACCCCATCTCCTGTCTGTGTAGTACCATCTCACAACAATCCACCTCTTCTTTCAAAAATATTTTTGGTAAGTATTTGCATTTCAAGTTGCACATTATATTAAGAAAAGCAACTTTCGGCGGCACCCTGGTGTTTCATAGCGTCTTTACTATATATAGCATGATTTTACCTCAAAATGATTCTATTTCCTAATTCCCATGCCTCATGTCATGCGTTCTTCTGCATCTCTCCCTACTGAGCATATATCTTCTATAGGAGCTTGTATATCTCGTCATACTCTGATCTTTGGATGACTTTATGATGTTTATATCCCAGTAGATCCCATTGTTACCCCTTCCCAGATAATCAGTTCCATTTCATTTGTCAAACCAAAAATATGTAGAAATAATATTTTCATTTTGTGCGCAGCTCTATGTGAACATATTTCAGAAGGAAAACATCAGTTTCAACAATGTAGCTGATGAAACCTTGTGGATTTGTTGCTTCACTTCCCACAACCTTACATAACATAATCCTTTACATCTGAGAATATCTATTGATTTATGTTCCATTTATGGTAGTTATAACCTTTCTCATTAGTGTATTCTCATGAGATAACTCCAGAACCACTTCTTTAGAATTGTATCATTAAAGGTGGGTAACTCTAGACTTCCATAAACACTTTTCATGGTTGCCATCTTTTTTCATTTGGTTGAATAAATTTCATTTTGGCAAGAATTTTTTTTTCACTTTCCTCTCCGTTCACAGGAAAAATCATTTTCGTGTATTTCCTATTGCTGTTGTGTACTGCATATGGAAATATGGGAAATGTAGTACGATTGGTACCTCGATACACTTGACTGAATTGATTTCAACGGTATTATCTTTTTTCTTGGGACAAATAGTGCCTTCTAACAAGCACCCAAGGTTGAGGCCTGGGCGTCAATCAAGTAGGTTGAGACCCATACGGGCTCAGGTTCAAATCCCATCAGAGACAAAAAAGGTTCTTAGGTGATATCTTCCCATCTGTTCTAGCCTTGGTGGTCAAAGTTACCTGCTGGTAGAAAGTGTCAGGTATCTCATGGAGTTGGTCCATGTTGTCAAGTTTCTTCCAACAATACTCTACCATCTCTCGGATTTTCAGATTATTGGTTGTCACAAGTGTGCCATTTGAATTTTCCCGAGAGGTATCCCTAGGTAAGTAAGAGCCTTGTAGATGGTGTGTCCATTTTACGACTAGAGACTCTTGGCAATTGTAGATGTCTTGTGTGTCTTTCATTAGTACAAATTCTATTTTGTGTATGTTGATATTTCAAAACACTAGTATTTTGTTGGTGCATTTATGAGTTAAATACTTTTCCCTCCATCCCAATTTATGGGATGTAGTTAGACTTGAAAGACTCCTTAAACTTATGATCTAAAATAAGCCATAGCTGTTTGTAATTTGGCACCTTCCAGTTGCCATATATCATCATCTTACTTCATCTAAAAAATAATTAAAAAAAAGACAGCTGTTTGTGTGGCTATAAATCATTCAATTAGGGGTAAAATTAGCATTATAAAGTTAAATTGTTACTAAATATAGACATGTATCAATCTTTTGGGGATTGACTCAAAAGGGAAATGAATCATATAAATTGGGTCATGGAATATCAATTTTTGGATTAAATTGAAGTGTTTTATAATTGAGCTTGTGTCAATATGGTTTTGGAGAACCTATAATATTCTGAGATTTATAGATTATTGAATATCTTGTCTCCGTAGAGAAGTACTTGCTTAGTTGTACGTCTCATGTTCATGGAACTTGTATCACTTCATTTAAAAAATGACAGTAGCTTTGTAACTTGACCCTATAACTTGACGTAGGTTTGTCTCTGTCCTAGATTTATCCAAGTGTAAATAAAGTCCATCTCTTCGCTAAAAAAATCAAATGTGAAATTCTGGACACCTTAAAGGTCATAATTTTACGAGAATCGCTATGACAACCTTTCATTTGCTTCTCTGATGAAAATTTGATCTTCCCAGGATGTATTATAATTTTGGCCTAATTCTTCTTCTGGGATTCCCTTAAAAAACAGTGGTGGGTTTGTAGGTGACGTCTTAACTGAGCTATAACCCAGAGTGCTTGTTAGGAATGATTTACAAGTTTTTTTTTAAATAAATAAATGATTAACAAGGTCTTAATTTAAAATGAGTTGATTCAAAAAAGCAAACCTTACAGAGAATTAAGCAAACAACCGTTTCATGATGTCAAGATTATACTATGCCTATAGTAGCCGTAAGCATTAACCTACCTACCTATTTCTAAGAAATTTGCTGGATCTGCTCGAGATCTCCTGTCACTTCCTACCAGCTGTCCTTGTCACTTTGATTTATTCCTGATACTGTTGTAAAAAATAAAAATTCCGGATAGCTTAGGATTTACATTAACATAGACTTGTTAACATACAGGGGATCTTATGTATAGACTATTTCATGTTTCTGATATAATTTTGTATTATTGTTAGGTTCTTAGTATGATCCCAAAGGAGTCGGATGGTGAGAAATTTGAAGATGCTCTAGCTCGCGTTCGTCGTTGTGTTGGTGGTGGGCCAGCTACTGAAAATGCTGATAGCGATAGTGATCTGGAAGTGGTTGCTGATTGTATTCCTGTCAATCTTCGCTGCCCTGTAAGTGCATACAGATGTGATAATCCTGTTCACAGCGCATCTATTAGTAGTTGTGTTTAGTTAATCTCTGTGTTATCTTTTGGCATATTTGTGACCGTCTGTTCCACACTTTTCTTAGTCGGTCTTTTGTTTTGTTCAAAGTAGACAACTAAGCTGCAAGCTGGTGCAATTGCACACGATATAGCAGTAGCCTATATCCTAGAGTTCTGTACTTCTGATTCAAGAATCTCCATTTGGCACAATCTCAGTCATAGACGTTTCTCAATTGTTTATATGACTGTTTAAACAAGAAACCATAGGATCAGCCTTTTTTGGGTACACCTGATCAAGAAAACATGGTGGGGGCACAGGCCTCCCATTGGTTTTCCATCTATACTAATGTCCACCACGTCTCCTGCTATTATTGTGTGTTTTAATTTCCCTTGAGGAGGATAGCATGTCAGTTTTTCTAATAGTTCCCTTCCATTTGATTGCTGTTGTTGCTTTCTTGCAATATTTTATTGCTGCGCAATGCAGCACGAGTCGTAGTGTTCAATTTTCTCTTGTATGTGCATAACAGATGAGTGGTTCAAGGATGAAAGTTGCTGGGAGATTCAAACCTTGTGTACACATGGGCTGCTTTGATCTTGATGTATTTGTTGAAATGAATCAAAGGTTCGAGGAAGGCAAGCGACTATAACCCAGAACTGACCTTTTCCATCAGAATAATGTCTCAAGTTCCCATCATATATTCACCGGATATTATTTGTTGACAAATACTGTTCATGTGTGCAGTGGCAATGCCCCATCTGTCTCAAGAACTACTCTTTGGAGCACGTCATCATAGATCCATATTTCAATCGAATTACCTCTCGGGTACTACTGGTTTTTTGTTGGTGATAGTAACTCTGTTTTAGCATTTAGATGAAATTTTTTGTTTGGTTTTGCGGTGTAGATGCGTAGTTGTGGAGAAGATGTTACAGAAATCGAAGTGAAACCTGATGGCTCTTGGCGTGCAAAGACAGAATCTGATCGAAGAAATCTTGGGGATGTTGGACGTTGGCATTTACCTGATGGGTCTCTGAGTGAATCTCTAGATATAGAGTCGAAGCCTAAGACTGAACTTCTTAAGCACGTTAAACAGGAAGGCGGCTCTGATGGAAATGGCCTTATAGTTGGATTGAAGAAGAACAGCGACGGATTGTGGGAAATCAGCAAACCTGAAGACCAGACATTTTCATCCGGAAATAGATTGAGAGAAAATCGTGGTCAGGATGTCATTCCAATGAGCAGCAGTGCCACAGGGAGTGGCAAAGAAGGTGAAGATCCCAGTGTTAATCAAGATGGTACTGGGAACGTTGAATTTTCGAACAATGCATTTGATCTTGAGGCTATGTCTCTTAATATTGATCCACAATACAGTTTTGGCAACGGAAATCCATCTGTACCAGCAGGAGATGCTGAAGTTATTGTACTGAGTGATTCTGAAGAAGAAAATGAGCCAATTATCCCATCTGGAGATATCTTTAATAATAATAATCATAGTGATGCACCTGTAGTTCCGTTTCCAGCTCAACCACTAGGAATTCCAGATTCTTTTCATGATTCTGCGCTTGTGAACGGTGGGAATTCATGCCTGGGGCTGTTCAATTCTAATGATGATGAATTTGGGATGAACATGTGGTCTTTGCCTTCTGGATCCCAAGGTGGCCCTGGTTTTCAATTATTTAGTTCTGATGCTGATGTTACAGGATCTTTAGTAGATGTGCAGCATGGATCTTCTATTAACTGTACCAGTTCTCTGAGTGGGTATGGGTTGGCCGCAGATACTGGCATTGGATCTGCTTCTCTTCTTCCTGAAACATACACTGATCGCCCTAATGCTGATATAAATGACAGTTTAGTTGATAATCACCTTGCATTTAGTGGTAATGATCCCTCGCTTCAGATATTTCTTCCTACTAGACCAGCAGATACTTCAGTTGAGGCTGCGAGGGATCAGCCTGATGTTTCAAATGGCGTTGGTACTGAAGATTGGATCTCACTTAGGCTTGGTGGTGATGGAGGGGTTCATGGTGATTCTGCAGCTGCAAATGGGTTAAGCTCTGTACCGCAAGTTCAAACAAAAGACAGTGCCTTGGACTCATTGGCTGACACTGGTATGTTCTTCCTGTTCTTTTACTTCTTTTTTTCTTTCCTGTTTTGGAGGAGTGGGGGTGTGAGTAGCGCACAGTAGATCATTAACCAGAATTCCTTGGATTCGCATTGTTGGTTTTGCCCTTTTGCCTGCAAAATAAAAAATAAATGGTTGCACTACAGGTTTAGTAGAGAAACTGCAGTACAGGCACAATTCTCAGTGTGTTGCAGTGTATTATAACAGATTTTTCTTTTCGCTGCTACCTATCCTGGTAGATATTCATATAAGAGCCTAAGATGTGTTGTTAGAAGTTCTGTTTTGGCTCATGTATAGGAGCTATTCTAAATGTAGGCAGTGATTGTTTGTGCAGCTTCATTGCTTCTTGGTATGAATGACAGCAGATCAACTAAGAGCAGTAGAGAACGATCAGATAGTCCTTTTACATTTCCTCGTCAACGTCGTTCTGTAAGACCAAGATTGTATCTAAGTATTGATTCGGATTCTGAATAGGAGCAGATTCCATTGTGGCAGAACAATGATTACTTTTGCTAAGCGAGTATGATGTGGATATGACAAGATGAGCTTGCTAGTGAACACATTGGTCAACAAGTAACTATTCTCTCACATCCGTGCTGGCACCGTAGGAGTTCTCTTGGTAGTATGTACTCCACCCTGCAAATTTATATAAAGTAATATGGGTTTATTCATATCATGTTCCCAATTCTTTAGCACTCAACTCGCCCTCTCTTTTCCATGCAAACAGGACCAAATCACATTTTTTTTCTCTTCGGTTTCCTGATGGATTCCTTGGAGGGCGACTTTGCTGGTGAACTGTACATTTCGACAGCTTAGCTCAGTACAAAAAGTTCTAGTAACATCCACTGGTAAATCAACTCTGGATATAGAGGGGGAGGCATTTTAGCGCTTTGAAATCTCCTCTTGCCATTTGTGAGGCCAGTAGCCTGTAAATCAGTTTAAACTAACTTATAAAATATGTAATGTTTTTGAATGTGTTAACCGTTACTGGACTTCTGAATGCCAGGTTCAACGACCTGGTAATTTTGGTGCGAAGGAAGGTGGTGGTAAGAGGAATAATGATGACTTTTCGTGTCAGATTCTTTATTTCCAGTTGATGCATATGAAGGGTGGGAAGTACTATCCTTAACCCTTGCTACTGGTTCGTTTGGTTGTTTAACAACAGTGAGAACCTGCCCATTGTATGCCTCAATTGTCTAATTATAATTGCTGCTGCTTGTTTCTCTTTTACGTCTTAGTATTCCATCTGTTTGATGGGTTAAATTGTGGGCTAACAAACATGAATCTAGTAACACTTCGGTGTTTATTAATGAAACTTGCATTTAAAAAGATGGATTACGATACAGACTGAATTACTTAATTGATGGATTGCAAAACTAGTGAAATTTAACTGTTTGGATAACTTTGTTTGCTGCTGTTTTGAGTTTTGGGGCTTCTGCTTAAATTTTGCGTAGTGTGATCTTGCTTTGAATATTGCCTACTAAGTCGTCATGGCTCCTGAATGCATTAGTGAACTCGTCATGAATGCATTATTAAATCTAGGCTGAAATGGAACTGGTAAGTCACATTTCAAAAAATAGTAGTTCATAGGTGTATTAGTATACTTGAGAAATCTTACATAATCCTAAATTTTCATTTTTATGACCTTGGAAGTTCTAATGAAGTGATGCTAACCTGAAGATGCAATCAGTGTGCATTGGGTGGTTGTGAATGAAGTCACGAAGTTTGGGATTGAATCGTTAGTCAATACACCCAAAAATGTAAACTAATCTTGAATTCTTGTTTCGTACATTTTAAGCTTCAAAAATAAATAGCATTGGTCCTATAGAAACAATGAGTATTGCGAATGCGCCTACAAAATTTTAATCATAATTTCTTGATTATCCGCGCTGTAAAAATTATGCATCATTTACTAGAACACTACGAATGGGGCAAATGGAGTAGGTTAATCATATTTCAAAAAATTTAAAGACTTATACGCATGAAAAACTAATGATCCTGAATTCCTGTTTCATGGATGTAAAACTTAAAAAGGAAAATGACATGAGTCTTATAAAACAATGAGTATGGCATATTAGGTCGTTTTAAATGGAAGAACGAAGGCGTACTACACGGATTATTTGAGGTGTCGAAGTGGAAAGTCGTGTCAATTTTAAGTGTCTATGAGTCTATCGATAGGTTCTGCCTTTTAAAATTACATGTGCATACCATTGGCCAACTATATAGGAGACCAACTGTACATGAAGGGTATGTTGTATGTCTAGGCGATAGAAAACAAGGAGCAATAACGATAACAAAATAATGTAATAAACGAAATGATGGAGAAAACAAGGATAACAGAAATAAAAATGCTGCTACTACTAGTATGAAAGGGGAATGCAATTATTGCCATAAGTTATATATTTACCATAAATTTTTCCTATTCCTGAAACGGGTGTAATTCTGTAGTAAAATAAATAAGGAAACAGCACATCTGCCAAAAATCTTCGATTGTTTTGTTTAAGATACTAAATTTGACAACTAAAATTGCTGATAGTGACCCATATTATATCAGGAATCAAGATAATATATCTCACCAAGCTACAACAAAAATCTTACTTTTAGACGGATTCATGTCAGCAGTCGTCCTCCTCCGAATCAAGAACTGGAAGAATGCCCAATGCTGATGAAGAAAGATGCATACCCCGCACTATCCCTCCATACCCGATCTTAATTTTATAGCACAACAGCAAGATAGAATCCCAGAGTGATGTTCTTCCCTGCAAAGAGGAAAAGACACGAGCTATGAGATTGGTCTTAGCTATGAGATTGGTCTTGCCACATTGATATTGAAAAATTACAGAAAATGAGTCGGTGAAATGTGTGCGGGAGGAAGATGAGTTGGTCGCTGTTGTATACAGTGCTGGTGGTGTGGTGATAAACTCATTTAAATTCACTGAAGGACAAGTCAGGAAAATTGTATAATAAGTGTAACCATCTTTTCATTCTATGTTGTATTTCGCACAATGGAACATACAAAATGTTTGATCCAGGAAGATAATAATTGTTGAGATGTGCAGAAACTGATGATAAACACATGGAATTATGTAAGATATAACTAATAAAATGGGTGGTGATTATACTAGGAGCACAAATGATTAGTGTTCCTTTATTGGTACGAAAGCACTCTTTGCTCATTCCTAGCTGTCACAAAGTATGAATAGAACCAGCTCAAGAAGAACGTCTACCACCAACAAAGACCTAATTTTATCAGTGTGTCTTCCATCTATAGTTGGGTTGCATTTCAAATAATCTTCACCTAATAACAGCTGACAGCACTAACCCAGTTGCCCAAGGTAACTAGGTCAAGTCTTTGAAGCAAGGGCTAAACATAATTTGATGTACTAGGACAACCAAGAGGTCTTATGTAATAGATACTCAGGTAACATGCATTATTGTGGAACCTGCAAATTAGGATGATGATGTATAATTGCTTTTAAGAGTTTAGCAAGTAAATTGATCAGTTGCATTCTGAGTGAGACCATATTTCTTAAGCTCTCATTGTGTGGGTATTGTGATTCAGAATCCTTTTAGATGTCAATTGATCCCAAAAGCAGAGCTGTTCTATAAAACAAGTCAATAAGCATCTTAGTAATAACAACTTGCCTGGAGAGAAAACTGAGGCATCTTATCCCAGTATAGGGCAAAAACTGGAGGACTTTGCTTTCCGACAGCCAATATGCAAGCTCCTGGATGAAGCACGGAGGGAGCACCAGACACAACAGCTACATACTTTTCAGGGAACCTTTCTTTGGGAGGTAAAACACCCAAAAATAAGGGATTTTTGCTGGACTGGGTACCTGCATAAGCTGTAGGATCAACATGTAGCATCCACTTTGGGTGCTCCAGGAAAGCACAAAACAAATATAGGAGCAAATGAGAATCGGTTGGAAGCTCGGGATTCCATTTCTTGTTTCCTTTCCCATAACCCTCTGCACTTCCCAAATAATCATAGTTCCTCAAACAGGTTCCTTCAGCAAGCTCTGCAAGGAAATTGAAACCAGATTAGTCGTGCAACACTGATAGAATCAGCATACTTAATCTCTCATCTCTGCTCCAAAAACATAATGAAGATCCAAGAGTGACTACCATGCGTGGTAAAGTCGAGAGTCAAATTACCTCGAATCCTCTGTACTGTATATTCTGCACGGACACCACTTTGTGGCAGCAATCCCTTGCCCCATTCTCCTTTCATTAAGGAATGAAGTCTTTGGTGTTCAGTAATGGCATCAATGCATTCTTGTAAAATAGGGATCAAAGTGTTCTCGGGCGAGGATGGTTGAAGACTTCCAGAAGTTGACTTTGCTGCAAATTAAGAAGCATCAACAAGATATTTAAGAATTAGTACATCAAAAAGTCCAACAATGAGAGAACTTGAATAATGAATTACAAGACTCATAATCTTATAGGGATGAAGTAACTTACACATGTAAGAATCAAGAATCTGGACAAGAGTTATTCGCAACTGGTGAAGTAATCCGTCTTCATCAACAGAAAATGAGGGTTTCCATTCATTAGTCCTCTCAGTAGCAGATATAGCCACAGTCCCAGCATCAGGTGTTCCATTTCCAACTTGACTGACTGTGATTGTAATGCCTAGCTTGCTGGCAGCTTGCATAACCTGAGCACGCAATTAATCATGAAATGGTTAGTAAAATGACAAAGGAGCTTAAAACTTTCTAACATTGCTCGAGTCACCTAAATTTAACTTTTTATCCTTATTTGATTATTTAATCAATTAAATTCCTCATCTTTTTTTTTCTTTTGCAAACAATCAAAAGAATCTCCAAGCCTTGAGAGCACTACATCCTTGTATGTACTATGCTACCGCCCAATCTATCATGGTCATTTGGACACACTGTAAATGTGAAGCCAGTACCGAAGGAGCTAACTGACATCAAAGGCCAGCATTACAGAAAAAGAGTGGTCTAGATCAACAGTTAGGATTCTTCAGGAAGATCATCAAGTGTGCCAAAAAGAGGAAAATTCATGAGTGAAAGAGAGAAAGGCAGAATAACAAGTATCAAAAGAAACAATAGAGGTGAACAAACAATGTTTCTAAACATAAAAGTTGGAACGAGAATCTACCTTCGTGTGACTAGTATCAATTTTGTTTAGCAAAGGCTTTAGCAGCATGGACGAAAACCATTGCCTGAGTCGATCACGCCACTGCTCGATCTGTTGATAGATTCCCAGATGTCCAAATGCTTCAGTGGACTCTTCCATTGACATTGGAGGTGGTAGATTGCCTTCCCCTCTCTTTGGTGGAGTTGAGAACTTCTGGGAACCAGGGGACATCCTAACAGGCCTTAGAGGAGTACTTCTTGGAGTTCCAGAAGCATTAGTAGAGCTGGGCAGGTTACAAGGACTGACTACACCAAACCCACTTATGGTGGGCGGTGGAGTTGCCAACTTGCTTGCTGATTCAGTAATCCTCTCATCAACATCAGCCAGGAACCTTTCAAGCTGTTCCTCTGTTGCAATCTCTTTATGAAAAGTAGCTCTCTTGTTCGACCAAGGCGTGGCAACCAAGTGTTCCCCACCTGGTGAAGACTGGATTGAAGGTGATTGTGGAGGAGATAATGAAACAAGATATAAGGATGGAGAAGCTGGTGATTTCGATGGGGTGCCAAAAGATGGTATTTTAGTTCCACTACCAGTTCTAACTTTGTCAGTACTAAGTCTAGATGAATGGTTTGAACTAGAAATTGGCTGATGAATGGGAACAAGGACATCTGACGGAGAGGCTGAGACACCTCTAGATTTGGGAGGTCTCGCTGAAGACTCCACAGTAGGTTGCTCAACATTTGGTTTAATTCCTAAAAGCCCTAATTGTCGATTACTCAGACGTGCATTCTCCTTTGTTCCTTTAGTAGGAGACATAATTGACACATCAGCAGTCTTCGTTGTACATAAATAAATAGCCTTCACAAGGGCAAGAAAGGTTCCGAATAAGACTATGGCTGCAAAAGCCTGTATCAGTCTGACAATAAGACCTGAAAATAATGGTAAAATATTAGGGACAAGTTTGATGCAGTAACGTTTTGAGTTCACCTAAATAGGAACACATCACTTACCAGCAGTTTCTTGAGAAACATATCTGAATTTCAGGCTGTCTGCAATCCCGCTTTCCCTACAGACACGCAAATTCAAATGAATCTATTAGCAGAGACATGAAATACCAAACTAGAGTTATGCATTCTTATGATTATTACTTTCTTTCTCCAGAGGCTGGGAGGGATAAGGTATCAACTATCAAGCCTTTTAACTAGATTTTATAAATCTTATTTCCTTTTTTGTGAAACTTAATTCGGGGTCGAAATGCAAAGACTTTTAACATTATTTTATGCAAAAAAAGAAATATCAAGTTCCAGAGCAGCTTCAGTAAGCACAAGAACTCTTTCCATGTAGATTTACGTAAGAGTTGAATTAAGACAGTATGTTTAGCTGCGCTCTCATTAATTCATCTAAGTCTCCATGAGAGGCCAACGGAATTTAAAAATGGAACAGGTAAAGTCATCCCCTTCCACTGCCCTAATCAATACCAGAATGATAAGAGTCTTTCCACACAGCATGCAAATATAATAATAGAAACCAAAGCAAAGATAATTAATAGCTAGGAGTGTATCTCCGGTAAGCATCAGACTAGCTCTTCATCAAAAAACAAAGAACGCCTTAAAAAATGCTTTTTGAAAGAAGTGCTTTTGGAGGATAGCAATTTGTTTGGCTAATCAATTTGAAAAGCACTCTTGCCAATATCGGATGTAGAAGCCTGTTTATTGGTTCACAAGAACCCAATAGCTTTTGCACATACATTGTATGCATACATTAAGAAATCTACCAAACATCTACAAATATTTGATTGTGAATCCAGTTATTATTATACTGTTAACTTGAGATCAACGTAGGATTCATAAACCTCAAACTTTGGATCCACCTCTATTGGCATAGTGAGACGTAATCATCATCCACAACAACAAGGATGTTTCAGTTCCAATTCAAAGAGACATGATTTACACAATCCGTAGGACTCATAAACCTCAAACTTTGGTTCCACCTCTATTGGCATAGTGAGACGTAATCATCACCCACAACCACAACGATGTTTCAGTTCCAATTTAATATAATCAAAAGTGAAGAGTCAAAAAACATACCTACTGTATCCCGATTCTTTTTTGAGCTTTATAACTGAACTATCAGGCGTGTCAACAGCTATTTATCAAAACACAACTCAACTCAACTATCAATTGTTTCATTTTTCTTCTGGAACTACTCAACTATATATAGTTTTCATATTTCAGATAGCAAAAGAGAACCACTGATAGTTGAGGTTTTTGTTTTTTTGATAAAGTTGGCAATATTTCAAGTACGAAACTCAAAAAACTGAAATACTGTTAATTTTAGGCATGTTTTTTTGAGCATTATAACTCTACAATTAACAATGAAAAGTGCAAGTACATAAAAATACCTAGAAAAACTCCTGAAAAGAGCAGAAGCAGAAGCAATTGAAATAGTGAATATGAAAACGAAAGTGGACTTGGAAGGACGAAGACTGTTCGTTGTTAGGGCAGCAGAAAACGCTGGATTCTGATACACCGTAAATTTCGAGGGTTTAGGTGACGGCGAGCTCAACTCTCTTCTTCCTCCTCCTCCGCCTCCGCCGCCGGCACTCATTGTCGGCGATTTCTCTCTGTTCGCCGCTCCGTTCAGCTCAGCTCAGCTCACAGTTCTCGATATTTTTCGCAATTTGAAAATTTAACATGAGAGGCGAGGGAAAGAGTGTGCATTTATAGAAATTGTAAATTGATTTTTGATTTTGATTGGGATTGGGAGTATAATATGGAAAAAATATTTTTTTTTACTACATAAAATTTTAATTTTATTATTCCATTAATTATATATTAAGTGAATTTTTGAGATTTTTTTTATTGTTTAAAATAATTAAATTGATGAATGTTTGAAATTTTCTTCATATTTATTCTTTTATTTATTGAAGTTTTATATTTTGAAAGAGACAAATTGGACTACTTACAAAATTTATATTTATGATTTTATAAAAAAAAATAATAGTGAAAATTATGATTCAAATTATATATTTTATTATAAAGTAGTTTTTAGAACAACAAACTAAGAATCATTAAGGGCGTGTTTGGTGTAAAGGAAATATGTTTTTCAAAAAAATAAGTATATTTTTTATTTATTTTTTAAAAGTTTGTTAAGTAATCAATAAAATATTATTTCAAAAATATTTATACCACATGTATTTTAAAACCACACTTAATATTTTTATGTTGTAAAGTTTATATACAAAAAGTTAACATTGTTAATGTAAAATGCAAGCATGAATTGGTAATAATTAATAAATATGAGTTTGATGTTGAGATACATCTTGAGTCATTAGATCTTGGGTTAAAATTAAACATGTTAGTTTGGACTCATGAATCCTAATGAATGGAATATCCTTTGATAAGAAACTATTGTAGAGGGGAAAAGCCCAATTAAAATCATTTGGGAGAAGCCCAATTAAAGTAAATCCATATGTTGAGGGGTCCATTTGCACTTTTATCTCCGATGATTTTTAATTTTTGTCCTTCAAAATAAATAATTTTTTTGCCGAACATAAATGTCTGCTTTTTTCATTATGATATGTCGCAAGTTACGCATCCACGCTCTAAGGAACTTATGTCTTGCTACTCATAAGTTTGATTTTGAAGAGCAAAACTAAAAATTAATTCATTTGAATGACAAAATTTAAAGACCAATCAAGATAAATCGTGCAGCACATATGTATGATTGGTTATATGCCCATACTCAATAACAACTTGAGAGGAAAATGCCACAATACAAGCTCATGGTATTTATTGTCTAATTTAGGCGTCAATATAAAATTTTCTTACAAATCGAGATTCAAAAATGCGTTTGAGTAATATCTTATAAAGTTATGCCTTAAAAATATATCAATTTTTCTCCTCCATTATGCAAAATTCGGCTAAAATATCATGTGCACCTTATTTTCAGAAGATTGTCCATTTTGTTTTCTCATTGAGGCCAAATCTATGCCCATGCTCGAAGAGATAGCGGAACAAGTTGAAAGGACCCCTTTTTTCACGTCCCCCGCGTGGTGACATGGGGGCGAGAAAAGGAAAGAGAGAGATGGGGTTTCTCTCACTTTTGGCATAGCGGACCTCCAATGGGAGGTCAATAAAAATACTTGTATGCATCAAAAACTTCAGGCTCCTCGAGGGTTAACGCAATTAAAAAGGGATAAATTTTAGCGGATGGTATTGCTACGGCTAGTGGCGAAGTTGCTTTGAGGAAAAATGTATTAGTAGCTTATATGTCGTGGGTGGGTTACAATTTTTAAGAAACAATAGTCTGAAAAAACTGTCATCAATCCTGCTTACTCCGTCATTATTAACCTACCTTCTGCAAGAAGCACTTGAAAAAATTGAAGTTGGATAACATTTCGTGTGAACTTAAGTAGGGGTGGCAAAATTAAGCCCAACATACCCACCCTGATCCAACCTGTTGAAGTTTGGGCGGTTTGTTATCTTAATTCATCTCAACTCAACCCATTTAAAATTGGATTGATATGCAACTTGAATTACTTCGAGAGAGATCTTGTTAAAATATTTTCAAAACACTTTTTTTTCAATTTGATATGTTTTATATAGCCATAATATATAAAAATATAATTTCATTAAGTACTAAAATATTGAAAAAAATAAGTTAAATAAGTAAAACTTAGTAAAAATTGGGTCGGGTTGGGTTTTAACCTGCTCTATAATCCGTTACTCAACTCGTTTTAACCCAAGCAAATTTGGGTTGGGTTGGGTCTTGACCCATTTACTGTCTTGACCCATTATAACCCGTTCAAATTTGATTCAACCCGCTCAATTGCCATCCCTGAACTTAAGTATAGTCATTAATTAGACAAGATTGGAAATATGAATTTGAATTATGAGATTGATCTATAAGCTAATAATTGGAGATATAAGTTTTCAAAAAAAGAAATATCATAAGTTTAAAGTCTTAAAATCCAAACAAAATTTCAATGTAATAAAATTCAACAAGCAAATCATACTAGTCTCACACTGTAGATTTTATTGTTACTTGTTGAACCAATATACATGTATATTAATTTAAAAAATAAAATAAATGGTCTGATTTTATCGTTTTTTTGTCCCTTTTTGACTATAGCCAGCCTAAAAATGCTATATTTTATTAGGTTATTTGGTTGGTGGGACGGGATAAATAAAAATATCGTACTGATTGAAATTTTTTATGAAATTAGTTATTTTATTTTTATATAAAATATTTAAGTTCATTATTTTCGCATAAAGGGTGGGAAAAAATAATCTTTAGACTAATTAATACTCATAACTAAATGTGAAATAAATCATTTCAGCAGTTTATTTTAAAAATAGTTATTCTTATCTCATCAATTAAATAAACCTGTTCGATTTTATTTTAGAATGGTTATTTTTTTGAGAAAAATTGGACTTATATACATTCTTGAACCTACACATATGAGCCTCCTTATATTATGACCACTCTCCTTTGAATAACACAAACTTAATTAGGCCCTCTTATTTGAAATGACTTGTGGGACAAGAGCAAGAGTTTTGATTAGAAATTTTATACTCCTGGTTTATTTTTAGTTGTTAAAATTTTACTAATTTAATTTTTACTTTTATTTGTTATTTTTAACATATTATGATGGATTTTTTTATTATACACTTAACTTATTGTATCGAGCTTGTTGTTGGCCGAGATCATAGGGGTCTATGAGACTCTTATTTGGTTAATGAAACGATTCAGTATATTGAGGCTAGTTGTGGAAACTGATAATCTACTAGAAAAGCAAGTTCTGAAATTGAAGAAAATTTGGTGAATTACACTCTTATTTTGATTTTTTAATTTTTTTTATTGTAAAACTCCTATTAAAGAGATACTTTTTTTCTCCTGGTCCTTAATAGTTACTTAACTTATAAAGATATAATGATGTAATAAAAACTCATTATTAAAAATTTAACAATTTGCAATGGTCAAACAAACATTAATATTTTAGAAGTAATAAATGATTAAGGCTATTGAATAGTCATTAGGAATATATATAAATATTTAACATTTGTGATAATTCAAAAAGCTAACATTAGAAATATTAAAAAAATTATATCTTAAAGTCAGTATAATAATTATGGAGTATTATTTTTTCAAACACTTTATTGTGAACTCTGACTTGGGAATAAAATATGTATTTTGATAACTTTGGATCTCATAATTATTTATTCAATTAAACAATGTTTGACTGTTAAATAATTAGAGAGAATGTCTGTTTCCACACCATTAATTAAGCTGATAAAATATTATTCTTTTTCGAATTAAAAATAATATATACATTATTTTATTCTTATCTTATAAGAGTAGAGATATTATTCTTGAATATTAAAAAAATAAAGGTTTAAACGTTAAAAACTTATGTAAGAATATGTTTGTTTTTTTAAAAAAAAAATTATTATTACTGAGAATTCTCTCACTATCATCTGATTGAATTTTGTCAACATCAATAATAAGGAAGAAAAAAAATAATAATTATGACTTTTGGCTCAACAATGTCATACGTGTAAAGATCAGAGAAACATAAGATGTCTACATAAAAAATTTCTTTTTAGATTAGAATAAGTAGGTTAAGAGTAGGGATGACTGAGTGGGACGAATCTAGAACTATGCGGGATGGAACGAGTTTAAAGTTATTGAAAATGGGAAAGATGCAGATTGCAGGGTTGGCAAGATGAGTTGGAAACAAAAAATATTGTAAAGTAAAAAATATTTTACATCTAAAATGAATTTATCGATATAAATTTAAATTAACCAAATCTCAAAATACACACCAAATAAGTGAAAACAAGATGCAAATCAGTTTTTTTTTTTTTTTTAAAAAACATGAGAAATATAAAAAAATAGTAGCTAGACTTTACATGGTAAATTGAAAACATAACTAACTTTCCATATTTATATTGTGGAAAAATAATGTCCAAATCTTAATATATAAAATACTCATGAAAAAATGGAGATTGACTTTGCTGTCTGTCTACTTTAATTATTTATCTTTTTATTCCTAAAAAAAAAAACAAAAAGAGTTTCCTTTGAAGAAAATATAACTTTTGATTATATTTATTTGGTTTTAATTAAAAATCTCACTATAAAATCAGTAATGAACCTGATATAATTCATATAAAGAGAATTTTTTCCTAAAAGAACAACTAAAATATCCCACTAAGATTTTAATATAGAACCTATTAAAAATAAAACCTCTTTAATTACTATATTAAAATCTTTCCTTATTTTACAATATTTAATAATTCTATATATAACAAAAAATTATTTTATATTATTTACGCATCATAATTTGTAAGCAAATGCGATTTATTTGTATTTCCTTACTTAAAACATGATTAAAGAGTTTCCCCCGTATACAAGAGATTGATGAAACAGCTGTTAGACGACATGTCTGTTTCAGTTATTTACTTAACCAGATGACTATCAATTGATGTGTTTATTTCAATTGCTATAAAAATATTCCGTGGACTTTTTAAGACAACAATTTACTTCAATTATGATTTTACAATATTACCCCTAATAAGTAATTTTTCCAATTGCTTCAACTACGATTTCGCTATGTCACCCCAACAAGTTATTTTACGTTAGTAAATACTGAAATTATGATAAAATAATTTTTTTTAAAAATTGAACAAATAAAATTAAATAATTATTTCAACATCTTTCGGTGATTATATTTGTGTCAAAAAAAATACTGCAAATACATATATAAGGATTTAAAATTTAATCAATATTAACAACAACAACAACATACTCAGTGAAATTTCACAAGTGGAGTCTGGAAAGGGTAGAATGTACGCAGACCTTACCACTACCTAAGTAGAAAGGCTGTTTCCTGGGAACCCTCATCTCAAAACCCATAAGCAGAAAGGACTAGATATGACCAGAAGTAAAAAGAAAACACATGACAATACGAAAATATAATACAATTAACACATAAACAACAAAATACTGACAATACATGCTAGAAAGAAAACACTACTATTCAACCCTATTAGGCCCCCTGACTACCTAACCCTATTAATCAATTATCCTACTATTCTAATTTCCGACCTCCATTTCTTCCTATCTAGGGTCATGTTTTCAGTGAGACTAAGTTTCACTATATCATGTCTAATCACCTCCCCCTAGTACTTCTTCGGTCTACCTCTACCTCTCTGAGTACCTCTTAAAACTAACATTTTGCACCTCCTAACAGAATCATCGACACTCCTTCTCTGCACATGTCCAAACCATCACAGTCTCGCTCTCCGTGTAACTCCTAAAACCAACCTCTCGCACCTCCTAACCGGAGCATCGATACTCCTTCTTTGCACATGTCCAAACCATCGCAGTCTCGCTTCCCTTATCTTCTCAGTCACCAGGGCCACCTCTAATTTCCCTCATCAATATTAATAATACTTTTTAAATATTAATTTTACACTTAATCAATAAATTTAATAACATTTAATAAAAATACACCTAACATCCGGCCACCATTTATGAATAATTATTTGACACATACATTGAACGGAATCTTGCGGCTACTTCATAAATTAAGTCTCTATGTTGTATCTGAATTAATCAGAATATTTTGAATATCAAATAATTATATTAAAAAGGTTGATTTTTAAAACCTTATTATCCATATGAGACAAGTAATTAAAAAATGTTCACTTCTTCCAAGAAAACACAAAAATCCACTTATTTGGATTGGATCTTTACCAACTGACGTGTCTATCCACTTCACATGTTTATCTTATAGTAATATAAATAATAATTTGGTCTTTGTATAAGATTTCTTTTATTTATTATAAAAATATTTAATTTCCAGAATAAAATAATGTATGTAATTTTTGCATAATTGCTAATATGGCTCATTTCTAGTACTATAATTTATAGAAAAATATATATTATTATATAATTAAACAACAAATTGAAACTCTTATTTTTCAGGAAAAATCCACATAATATCTCTAAATTAGATAAATTTACTTCTATGCAATAATTTATATCAAAGATACAAATCGCATTCTTCAGATTTAGACGCGCCAAGTGCGACAGACTTGACTGAATAATCATCAGCATAGGAAATTAATTTCGAACCTCTTTTGTCTATTGAAAAATCTTAAGTATAAGAAATTAATTTCGAACCACTATCATTGACTAAAAAGTCGTTGGCACGAAAAATTTATTTTAAAATTCTTTAATAAAATATCATCCACTACACCAATAACAAATTAAATTTTTTATTTATTTAAAAAAAATCACATTTATACCTCTAAAATCTGACTTGAATAAACTCGCTCCTATACAATAATTTATACGAAAGATACAAATCCTTTCTTATGGACTAAAAAGTCATTGGCACAAAAAAATAATTTTAAAATTCTCACAAAAATAGGTCAAATAATTTATTTATTTATTTATTTTGGTCTATCTTTTGCACTCTTTTTTTTTTTTTGAAACAAAAAATTGCAATTGCGTGCATGAATTCAACACGCGAAAAAGCCTTATTTCTCTATCACTATAAAAGGAGCATTTCCCCATTCAATCTTCTCACTTTTGTTCTTCATTTTCATCAACAAAAATAAATAAATAAATTGAGAATATTATTTATTTATTTTTTTGCATAAAAAATGCATAAATTGTTCGCAACAAGGTGTGTGAAATCTGCTTTATTCAGAATCAGGAATCAGCAGAAGCCACAATTTGCTGCGTTTACAACTTCGTTGCTATTTGAAGATACACAGAAACAGGTTTTTTTTTTTGGTTTGATTTTGTTCTGTTATGCATATGAATGAACACAGAGTGTTTCTGGGATCTAGAGTTTAGTGAATTTTTATTTGTAAATTTATGTTTCGCATTGAAAGTATTGAGTTTAGATGAATCGGGAGAGATAACTATTTGCATGTAAGTATAGTTGTGAATCGAATTTTAATCGATTTTGTTTAGTTTCTCTTATACCCATTAATTGGTTTTTTTTTTTTTAACAGTTGTTAATCGTCATTAATCTACTAGAATTAGAGTTATTTGTTATTATTATTGAATTGGGGGTAGGGGATAGGGGTAGGGATAGGGGGAAGGAGGGGGGAATACATGGTTGAGAATTGAACCCTCGAGGTGAAAGAATGTAAGTAGTCGACCAACTCAGCTACTAAAATTTTTTGATTTCTTTGTTATTATTATTATTTTTTAAAATTTGGGGCAGAGGAAGTAAAAGAATTCGGGGTAGAGAGAAGGGGATTACTAGGTTGGTTTTGTACCGTCGAGGTAAAAATGCATGTAGTCGATCAATTGAGCTACTAATATTTTTTGAGGTCTTTGTTATTATTATTAATATAATTTTTTAAAAATTTGGGCTAGGGGAAGGGGAAATGGGAGATAGTAATTGAACTCATCAACAACAAGGTGAGCATTTAGACATTCAACCAGTTGTGCTACTAAGATTTCCCGAGTTCTTGTTATTTTGGAGAAGAACAGGTCCAAGTTTTTGCATGTAAATATAGTTGCTAATTGAATTGCAATCTGTTTGTTTCAATTGGATTATTTACCCTTATCAGTTGTCATTGACCTGCTACAATTCGAGTTCTTTGTAATTTTTGAAAAGGGTTCGTCATAATTTAACTGTTTTTAGGCTAGCCATTGACACAGTACAGTTTTCTCTTTTGGGTGAGGTGAATATTTCCTTCCAAAGTTAGTGTCAGCCCAAGGGTAGGATAGGCAAGCTGTTGGATGATCATGATGCACCTGCGGCTGAGTTCGCCTGATAGGGATTGCTATTTGGGGAATCCTTACAGCCTACTCTTGTTGGTGCACAATAGCCGGGATAGCTCAGATGGTAGAGCAGGGGACTGAAAATCCTCATGTCACAGTTAAAATCTGTTGCCTATTAATGGTTTTTAGTATTGGATTTGGTAATTCATGTATCTGTTAGTCTGTGAAAGTACTTATTTTTGGTAATTCATGATGAATTGATAGCTTTGCAAAAATTTAATGAAGACCCATTTACTTGTACTCTTTTCTTAAAAAATATTTTTTATTTTTTCTTCTTATTGGTGAGAACTTTTGTAGCAATTTTCACTGAATATCATATGTTATGCTCCAAAATTTGGAACGAGTTATGAAATGATGTTCTACTATCAAGTTGTTTAGATGAATCTTGAAAGATATATGGAGTCTTACAATTGCTAAAGTGCTGTATTTTCTCTGCAAGCTGAATTATGGTTTCTAGAGTAATCAATTAGTGGAACTTCAATCGGTTCCCAAGCTGAAAAAGAGTAATAGTAGCATTCATTTTCCCACCCACAATCGAATTATGCTACTTTACAGTCTTTCATCCGAATCTCACAAAAAGGCCTCATTGGTAAAAGCTATGGTTATGAGCTATCCCTCTCGCAGTATGTTCCATACCTCACTTCCTATTTATTGTGAGTTCAAGTCACATGGATAGTTGGAACCACTATTGGTCCCTGTGGATGGGGATGAAAGAACTTCTTTAGCATTGATTTCTTTCCCTATTTATTTCAGTAAGTTAGGATTAGGTGTTAACATTTCTAATTGCATCACATCTGAATGCATTCTGTTTCTGAAATGCTCTATGAGAGCTTTCTAACTCTTCCATTTGCAAATTTGCAGTTTAAAGAAAGTGTGGCACAGTTTGCTCAAGAGAATATTGCCCCCCATGCTGAAAAGATAGATAGAACAAATTATTTCCCTAAGGTATGCGCTATATTTGCTTTCGTTGTCTGAGGTGTTCTATCAAGTATCAACAAAAAAAAATGATATTTTAACTCTGTTATTCTTGTCTATCAGGATGTTAATTTGTGGAAACTAATGGGGGACTTTAATCTCCATGGTATTACGGTGCCAGGTAAGCTTTTGAATCGTAATCTCTTTATCGATTTTGATGTGATATTATAGGGCCAAGAGAGGGCAGACGAGAAAACTACTGACACTCCTCTTGAGTGCTATACTTGAAACTGAAGAACCTAAACACAGATTTCCCCTGACAATCCCAAAAGTTTTGTGTCTGAGATTGCTTGCTTGTCTGTGTAGAGGAATATGGGGGACTTGGCCTTGGTTATCTATATCACTGCATAGCCATGGAAGAGATTAGTCGAGCGTCAGGGTCAGTTGGCCTATCTTATGGTGCCCACACGAACCTATGCATTAATCAGTTGGTAACTGTTTTTTCAACTCAAGTTATACATAGGTGGTCTCTCAGTGTTGAGTACCAAATAATTAACTACTGATGATTTTGTAGGTTAGAAATGGAAACCATGAGCAGAAGCAAAAGTATTTACCAAAGGTGTTCTTCCACTATCACATTTTTGTTTCCAGTTGTATATTTACACTTCCTGCCAGCTACTGTATTTTTTCCAATATAGGTGATTGGACATCTGTGATCTTCAGTAGAGCACCCTTTATATTGACTGAATATTATATTCCTTAAGGATATCTCGATTCACCAAAATATATCTCATAAATGCTTCAGATCTTGGTGGATCCATTTAGTCTAGATTAACTGATAGCGGTAGAATTGGTTTTTTATCAGCCAAAAAAAAAAAAACAGCCGGAGGGTAGGCCATAGGTTTATGCAGCAACAACTTCACATAGTAATGACACAAGCTTGATAGATGAAGAGTTGGATATGTGGGAATACTAACTTATTGATGCTTCAAATACTTTGTAACTTCCAGTGATGAATTCTAAAGACTTTTATATCCAACATGTTATATGGATCTATAATTTAGAACACTGGGAAATATGCAGGGCTTCAAGTTATAGATGACATTGGTTCACTCGGTTGGAATGAATTTACTAGAGCAATCTTCCCTTTATGAAGTTATACTAAGAGCAAATTAAGCTTTCTTTTGCTCAAACATAACCCAGACTTATTGTGGCTCTCACTTGGTCCTGTTTACATTTGTTCAAGAGTTTGTCTTTGAATGTAGGGGTGCAAAAAATATAGCATTATCCTAGTATCTCTGTTCTGTTAATGTTAATCTCTTCTATTATTTTAATGAAATGTCTGAAGGGCGTAAATAGCAGCTCACTCTTTGTAACTTGATTGTTGTAGCTAATAAGCGGTGAGCATGTGGGGGCTCTAGCCATGAGTGAACCTAATGGTAACTACTGTTAATTCATTTTTCATTTTATGTCTCTCATTTCATTTTTCTTTGAGCGGAGAGGTGATCAGGTGTTACTATTGAGCAAAGGGCTTGTGAATTTTTTGTTTTATAGTGTCATTGAATAATTTTGTTTTCATGGTTCAGCTGGATCAGATGTTGTTAGCATGAAGTGCAAAGCTGACCGCATTGAGGGTGGTTATGTTCTGAATGGAAATAAAATGTGGTGCACAAATGGTCCAACGGCGCAGACACTGGTACTTTCATATAATGTTTCTCTCCTTACTTTTCGACTTTATCAAGCTTTCTTCTTACTTTATATTGTTTAATTGTCATTACTTCCTGAAGAGTTACTAGTAAAGTTTGCTACCATGTGACCAGGAGGTCATGGGTTCTCTTGGAAACAGGCTCTTGCAGAAATGCAAGGTAAGACTGTGTACAATGGATACTTGTGGTCGGGCCTTTCCTCGGACCCTGCACATAGTGGGAGCTTTAGTGTACCGGGCTGATCCTTTTTATGTCCTTAGGGCTGATCTTTTGTATTACACAGATTATTGAAAAAAATGGAGCTGTTCTTACGTTGTTAAAATTATATAGTCTTGATAATTTGAATTGGATTTGACATACTCAATCTGTCAGATGAAGACCACATGCTAAGTAGCATGCAAAGGCAAGTGTCGGTTGATGGGAAAAAAGTCATATACTCTACACATAAACCTTATACCACATGCAAATCATTTTTTAAGGATATTGAAGAGAAAAATCCAGTCATTCAGCTCTTTTCCTGAGAAGGTGAAGGGCTGATTTCTGGAATTTGATTTGTGACATATAGTGAGGGTGGGGAAGAAATATAGTAGTTCTTTTAAGAAGTTAAATTAAGTGAAAGACAAGATAAAAATAGTTAGTTTGTCTTCCAGAGAGTTAGTAACTTTCTTTGTGCTAAGCGAATCATTTGAGAAGCAATCCTTTTATTCCAGTTGAATTTGATTCGCTATGTGGGTTCAGTAATTGTTTTGGATTACAGCCTTGGGTAATTATTTATTATGTGCAGAGGGCTTTGGCCTGCACTCTTCATCTATAATTTTTTCATTTATTCATGTTGGCTGTTGGTCAGTCAAATAGAGATAGCTTATAAGAACTTCTCTACAGAAGATTTCATCCAAAGTTTCTTATCGACTGTTAATTTTGTAAGACAGATTGTCCAGTTTCTTTCGAGCAGTATGCACAATCACTTATTGTTACTTTGCTGACACTTCTGCAATCGCGGCAGTGGTGGATGATCTGTGCAATGTTTGAGGGCCAGTAACTTATTCCAACATTACTTGAAAACTAAGTAGTTGTCACCTAATTAAATTGAATTAGCTATTCTAAAGTTACTTTCGAAATATACTAATGATGCACCTGCAGAAGTGCATTTACTCTTCACCTTTACAAAAAATTCTCCTCGTCTTTCCCATTCATCCAGCTTTTCTCCACATATGCCTTTTTTGGGGCGAGTACCTGAACTTCCAGGTGTGTGGTGTTTTCTGCTAAGTTGTGTAGACTCTTCACTTTCAATGCCACACCTGTGTTGGATTCTCCAAAGACACACTACTTTTTGGAGAATCCGACATGCACCTGCCACAGACACTTTTGAAGAGTCTGAGCAACATAGTTTGTCTGGGCAATTCTATTTTTTGATGAGTAGTATGCGCAATTCTCTTACAGTTCAATTTCCCTGATATCATTGATGGATAAAAATGAGGTCTTTTCTGATCAACTTGGCTTAAGAAATAGTCATTTCTCATTTTGTCACATCCGTTTGGCTAAGTGAAATTGTTATGTCTTTGGCATTTGTACTTCTGGTCTTATTCTGAACAGGAGTCAATTGTAAGGTTCAGTGCTGATTATATATTTCTGGACAGGTTATTTATGCAAAAACAGATGTCAAAGCTGGTTCAAAAGGAATCACAGCATTCATTGTCGAGAAGGGAATGGCAGGGTATGCACCCTGTACTGATACTACTTGCAAGAAATGAAAAATGAAGAGAAACTTTTTGTATCTTGTTTGATTTTTTTAGCCGTATTATTGCACGACACAAATAGTAAAGTATGATGTATTATAACAAACAAACAAAAAAAAACTAGAATCTCCAGTGAGCTTGAGACATGGTTATTCTTCTTATTGCTGAATATGCAGATTCTCTACTGCCCAGAAATTAGACAAACTTGGGATGCGAGGAAGTGATACGTATGTATATCTTGCCCAAGTGCTGCTCTGTTTGGATTCACATTTTTTTTACTATGTCAACGGTGGCCTGATAAATTTACTCTTAACTGTAGATGTGAGCTTGTGTTTGAGAAGTGTTTTGTTCCTGACGAAAACGTTCTGGGGCAAGTAGGAAAAGGTATGAGTTCTGAAGTAACTTCTATGTTGCCCCAAATATCTTGCCTTATTCCGTTAGCTAAGCTTAGGTCTCTTATTATTTTTCTCAGTAACGGGGTGTGGCGATAAGCTTAGATCTCCCAAATATCTAGCCTCATTCTGACTCAGTGTTACACCAAACCTAGTATAACGATAACCAGCATTAGTAAGCTTTCATCCAAACTAGTTGGTAATGTGTGTGGATTTTCTGGCATCTAATCATTTTATTCAGTTTGTAGGAATTCTCTGTTTTGGAACGTTTCAAAATGTTTAAACACATTTCAAATTTATCAAAAAAAATTCAATTTCTTATAATCAATTCAATTCAATATTTCAAAGTTTAAACTTTGACGTGATATTTTCTTTTGTCAAACTATTTTTTGTACTATTACTCCACTAATTTCTTCCAGTATTAATAGTACATAAGTCAACACGAACATCTTAAACTCTTCTCTCAGTCAAATACCACCATAAAAGTTAAAAAGAGGGTATCTATTTTCCACGTAAAGTCTACACAGATTGTGAAAGATTGTAGCGTTTTGCAACAAGTGCCTCTGAAGTTATTTTTTGGTTCCTCTCTCTCTTTTGTAATACCTTCAATCGTCATAATGTCACACTTGAGGCATATGAGTGAAGTTCTTGTAGAAGCTAAGTGGATATCATGGGTCCTCTCTCTCTCAGAAAAAGCTTTTCTACTGCTTCAGGAGTTTATGTCCTGATGTCGGGGCTTGATCTGGAAAGACTCGTTTTAGCATCTGGTCCTGTTGGAATTATGCAAGCTTGTCTTGATGTTGTTCTCCCATATGTCAAACAACGAGAACAATTTGGGCGTCCAATTGGAGAATTTCAATTTATCCAGGTTGTTAACTGCCTTCTGGACATTTATACTTTGTATGGTTTCTGTTATTTGTTTGTCTAAATTCTTATATATGTTGCATATTGACCTGAAAATATAGGGAAAAGTTGCTGACATGTACACGTCTTTGCAATCTTCAAGGTCTATCGCGGCAGTGGTGGATGATCTGTGCAATGTTTTCAAGGTCTGATGTTCTTCACTTTCACACTTCTTGTCTATGTCTCTTTTTTTTGCTAAATCTGATCAATAATATCATGTGCTTGTTCTTTTTCATGAACAGATCTTATCTCTATTCTGTTGCAAGGGAATGTGACAGCGGGACGATTAATACCAAGGTCCTTGCACTAGAAATTTGCGTTTGTTTTCGTATTTAGTTTCTCAATTTTATCGAAGCTAAAACTTAACCAACGAATATCTTTCGCCCTTTGAACGTGACATGCTTTTAATTATGTTTGTTTAGGATTGTGCTGGTGTTATACTCTCTGCTGCTGAAAGAGCAACCCAAGTTGCTCTTCAGGTGAGGAACTTTATTCCTTTCTGATAATTGAATTTTCTACCCATAGCCATCCTTAGTTTGCAACTTCTGTTATTTCTTACTGGTTCAATAATATACACGAAAAGGACTGTCATTTCTGGAGAAGAATCTGCTAGCAGCCGGCAGATTCTTCAAAACTCTGCATCTTGGCTTATTCCGGCAATGCCAATATGTTTTAATGTATTTTAAAGGCACAAAGCTGCTAGCATTTAGTAGGAAAGATGACAGGGTAAAAGAGCTGGCCCAGCATCCGTCGAGTTTCGAACCATGCACCATCAAACTCTTTGTAGTTTCTCAGTTATTGGAACGTTTATAGGAAAGATGATATGCTAATGAGATTGTTGCGCGTGTTGCAGGCTATTCAGTGCCTTGGAGGCAATGGCTACGTGAATGAGTACCCGACTGGACGTCTTCTCCGAGATGCCAAACTGTATGAGATTGGTGCAGGCACAAGTGAGATCAGAAGAATGATAATAGGCCGTGAACTCTTTAAAGAACAATGACATTTGACATAGATAGTTTCTGGAGTTCATTGGTAATATAGCACAACTCCTCCCCCTTTTTCATTTCATTTGGCGGAAAAGAAAGAAAAAAGTTATTCCCTTTTGTATGAATCATGACAAAATTTTCATCTCTCTAAATAGAAATCAAAATTGAATTGGATTTCCTGTGATTATTTTTAGTATGGAATGAGTCAATCAATCCACCTTGTTATCTTATTGATGAACAATGTATTAATTTGTCCATTGGGGAATAAAGCCATTGTTTCAAGGAATTCCTATCAAATGAGAAGGATGTGTTGTGAGTGAGAGGTTAAAAATGAACTCGCATTCTTTGAAATGCAGAGGGCATATTTGAAAAAATGTGATGCATTCTGCATTTACGCAGGGTCCGAGAAAGGGCCACCACGCCTCAAGGAAACTGTCTACAGCATCGTGATTGATTCTAGTTTTATTTTTTCTTGCGAGTAGCTCTAGAGATTGTAGGAAAGTACATGGGACAGGAAATAGCCGCTCTACTTCTATGAGGTAGTGATAAGGTCTGTGTACATCTTATCTTTCCCAGACCCCACTTGTGGGATTCAACATACATGTTGTTGCTTGAGATTTATATAGCTTAGCTTAGCCTATGAACATTGATTTTTGTGCTTTTGTATCATTGGTGATCCACATCCACTTCATTAAAATATTCAAATAGTAAGACTACATGTAAATATGATATAGTATTATAGTAATGACCTATTGGCACTACCATGCAATCTAGGTAGTAGGCATTAGATGGCACCAAAAATCAACCCCTGCTTCCCCACAAAAATATTTATAAAAACACTATTTTCACTAATGGGTCCCTTGGTACAGGATAAAAATAAATAGTCAAAAAAATAGTGTAAGTAGATAAGTTATCAAATGATCCCCAAGAGGATAATCCAGATTTTCCTCTTAGTCCATTTATCCTCCCTACTAAATAAGATATTAGACAAAATGGAAAAATGTAACCTTCACAAAGATTAGGTAGGTAAAGCCAAAGTTAAAAGTAGGTGATATATCATTTGCCAAACACAACTTTAGTACTGGGGCTCACATCTTACCACTTTGCTTGGTTTGTGGGGGTGGGGGATGGGGCATTCATACAATATTCAATATTATCATAGTGAAGAATAATCAAGAGTTTTGGGTATCCAACAACGTACCTAGTGAAGTACCTAGTGAAATTCCACAAGTGGAGTCTTGAGAGGGTAAAATGTACGTAGAAATATTAACATAGTGAATTATAATCAGAATTTAGTGTTATAATGACATGAGTCATCACATACAAGCTCCCACTGTAGTTGAAAACAGACTTTCCAACATATTAAGTGATAAAAATTTATTAAAAATAACAAGAACAAATACTAGGTAGAGAAGTATTATCATCACATAATATCACTTAACATAACATAACAAAGCATATGAGCATTCTCATAGGTACTCCTCAACTTTATTCAAATCCTGATTACAGTTGGAGAAGAATCAGGCTGGCCAACTGAAGAAGACTTTGAGCCATCTATAATTGCTGGTGCCTCCTCCAAACAACTTTGAGTGTCATCACTTATCCCCTCAATAGTCATTTTCTCCACTTCTTCTTGAGTGTATATGTGAATCTTGGATACTACCTCACAGAACTCACTGCAAAAAGTCATTAAGAAGGCACCCGAGTCATTAATAAGTGAATTAACCTAAGCAACAACAACAACAACATACCCAGTGGGATCCCACAAGTGGGGTCTGGGGAGTGTAAAATGTAAGACCTTACAACTACCTCATAGAGATAGAGAGACTGTTTCCGAAAGACCCTCAACTCAAAACTATCAGGCCCCAAAAGCAAAAGATACTAGATATGAAAGAGAAATGACTAAAGCGGAAAGCAAGTGATAATATATGAACACAATAAAAGAAACAAATATCAGACATACACTAATCAACAAACAACAACATATCTAGCGTAACCCCACATGATGGGGCCTAAGGTGTACGTAGACCTTACCCCTACCTTACGGAGGTAGAGAGGATGTTCTCGAAAGATAAAAGTACCAAGAGTTTGCGGCTTGGCAGAACTTGCAAAATAACAAGTTATAATTTAAGGGGTGTGGGGTATGAAGGAGAATGCTTTCTTGGAAAATAAGAAGTTTTCTTACTTATTTTCTTGTGTTTGTTAGTAAGCTTATCCCAAAAGCTTTTGAATGAAATCTAGGTAAACACTTTCGGGGGTGGGAGTGGCGAGGATGGGGGCTATGAGGGTGTGGGTGTGTTTGAAGGCTGGAAAGGAGAAAATCAGCATGGAATGCTATTTTAGGAACTTGCTTTTCCTACTTCCACTAGGATGTCATTTTCCTCATTTTTCGGGAAAATGTTTTTCAATTTTCTTATGTTTGGTGGTCAAAATGTTTACCTAGGAAAAGAATTCCTTAAAAGCGAGGAAAATGACTTCACTAATGAGAGTAGGGAAAACAAGTATCAGACATGATATTCCAAGTTTATTGTCTCTTCTTTATCCACCCAACATGCGCAACTCCCACTGTCTTGACACTTCCGAACCTCCATTTCCTATCCCATCTCACTCCTAGTGGTTTGTTAGATTAAATATAAATACTCTTGGGATAATATTGTTTTGCTACTTACCAGATACTAAATAAGTCCACTTGTTTTCAAAGAAAACATTTTCCATGGAAAATATTTTCCTTCATACCGAAACTCCGATTCAGTTGGAGGTCAGCTAATATCCAAAACTGGAGGAGCTAAGTGGAAGAGAAATTTATGTGGTTCGCATAATTCATACGCCTTAATCAATCAAGGAGTTATATTTTTTTTGAATGTTGCATCAAACAACTGAGACAGCGATGAGAAACTCAAATGCATGAAAAGAGACTTACTGCCATGGATCATCTCCGACAACCATCATGTCATTCTCACTGTCAGTGTACAAAATTCGCCACCCCTTGTTGGGATCTCTTAGGAGGTCTTCCATGTTAAAAAGCCTTTCCAACTCAACCAGCAAATCATCATAGCCATTCAATCTCGAGAGATCAATGGCTCGTCCAACCAAGCTGCCTTGTTTGTGAACCTTCATACCATTTATCAAATATTAGCAATAGATTCTGAAGTGAAAACATTTCCAATCTGTTGCTGCATTTCTCGAAGCTTACCTTTGTACAGCTCCTCTTACCAGAACTCTGTGAGCTAGGAGTAGATGGTTCTTTCGTCAAGGAAAAGCCAAATAGTTTACATGAAGCCTGTGCATTTAAGGAGTCGTCATTCTTGAAATGGTTCTCAGGAATAGACACTTTGGACATCTCAGGTGGCCTCTGCTCATTTACAAATTTCGGCATTCCACCTTCTTCCCTCCTAACTACATTTTGGATTGAATTCTGATTCAAGGTAGGATTCTCTCTTTGGAAACCAGTAATGTAGGAGGGAACCACTGGATGTTGTCCAGTTCTATACATCGCATTGTAAGGTAAAAACACATTCCTCGCCCCTTCAGAAGCGAGAGGATAGAAATTGGCTTTCGGCCTCTGATACGTGCCGAAAACATTGCAACCAAATTCAGGTTTTCCCCAAGCACCAAAATTAACATCACCTTTTCCAGTAAGGGATCTTAACGAACAAATTTCTTGACCTTGCAAGACCTTTGGAAACCTATTGGATTCCAGAAAGCCTGTGTAGGTAGTTGGAGGCTGAGTTTTCACAAAGTCACCAACAATCATGTTCTCTACACCATTCGGCATGAGATTGTGACGAGCTGCTCTTTGCAGCTCGAAATCCAGTGGGCGGACTGTCTTATCACAACCATAGGGAGGTGATATCAGACCTAAATTTTCTTGACCTTGCAAGACCTTGGAGGATCTAACCGACTCCTCAAAGTCCAAAAGAGCACTCCCTCCTGATAAAATAACAAAATGGGGGAAAAAAAAGGAAAAACAAAGAGAACTTCAGCGGAATCACGCATGTACGTAGAACTTATTAGAGAGGCATGTTTTCGATAGACCATCAGCTCACGGAAAAAACAGTCCAAAGCACTACAGACACGAAATAAAAGACAAACATAATACAAAAGGAATTAGAAAAATTATATCAGTACCAGCAAAATGGCTGTCCAGTACTGATGGTGCCTGCTGACTAGTCCGCAGTTTCTTCAGTCTTGGTGAGGACTGAATGCTCAGTGGTGGTAAGGAAACTGACGAATCAATCTCCCAAGGAGAAACCCGTTCCTGATGATTACTCATTATATCTTCATCCCATCTGACCTATTAAAATTGATGACATAGGCACTTGTATAAAAAAGTTCACAAGTTGCTTAATAGGCACAGAACGATAAATATATGCCAAGGCGTACCATTAAGCATCTCCATTTTGAGTTAGGCCATCTAAAGGGATCCATATCGCTTATCCCAGTCACTACACCACTGTACCTGCATGCAATGGTGGAATGTTTTCATTACAACAGAAACCTTATGAAAGGAAAAGCTTATGACGGGATTTGGTAAAGATACCAGTACCTTCTTTCAGGTGAATCGTCCAAATCAAATCTCATTTTAAATCTTGTCCCAACAGGAATTCGAGTGTTGATGGCTTTCACGTACTTTTGGTAAGGTACAACGAAATCAGCATGACTTGCCCTACATTACAAGAAAACTTTACCTCAAATGATATACATAGCATGCTTTTTCACATCTTCTTAACTGAATCAATCCTTCATATTGACGATGGTTTTACAAATCGGTAATAAATTTTTAAGTCTGAATTTTCACACGTTGAATAAGACAGGAAAGTAGACGATTTAACTTCCAAGAGCATTAGAGTCTCTATATCAGTATCAAATTTCTTACATAATCTACCATGGATGCACTTCCTCAGGAACTTTATACGCCATGATTTCTTCTCTAAAAAATTTAGCTTCTGGGATATAAAACTGGTTTCCTTACATCGAAACAACTTATTCCCATGATACATTTAACTGGAACATTCTCTTATTCAACTCGAACATCACTAAAAGAAACAGCTGCTCCATTTCAGAAACATGAAAAGGTGAAGTACTTCCCTTTTCCAGATAAGTTTACTTATATACATGATCGGATAGAGATGTTTCACCAGTGGATTTAGTGCAAGATTTTGGTCAACCTTAAGATCATTCTTTGGGTGCTTGAAGTACTGACCATGAAATATGAACTAGTAGAGGGAGAGACTACCAGTAGATGAGTTGCTTTCCTAGCATTCGCCTACTAGGAAACCTACTTGATACGAGTCACTATAGCATGCAATGCACCACATTTGCATAGAAAGAAATATGCATTTGAATCACTCAGTCTAAACGAGCCTAACTTGTCTCTCAACTAAAAATTTTCAGCAGATACCTGATTCTCAGAATCGGAGGCTATAAGTTGGAAGGTTATTGCCACTTTAGCAAACAGAAAAAAATCAATGCCTATAGATTTTGGATCAAATACCTGGGTACTATTATAAGTTATGACATTAAAATAGACCTTAGGCATAATTCAACCTACAAAACTAGCTCATAAAGTGAGAATTGTCCAAGACCATATTAAGAGACCTTCTCGTCCCTATTTGAAAAAAGAAAAAAGAGGCTTTCTCATCCCTAAGTGACAACATGGGAACTCAACACCCCTGGTACACCAGCCCCGTGCAGTTGAATAATATAATATGGGGCCCCAATATCGAGGAAACAAAGAATTGAGCATCATGCTCCAATATCGTGATGAAAACATGGATCTTGGGCCTAACTCAGCTCCAAAAGCTAGCACATGAGGTGACGTGAGGATTGTCCAAAGACCACATAGAAAGACCTTCTCATCCCTAAATGACCAATGTGGGAACTCAACGAGTTACTTCTCTTGATTACATTTTGTTCTACAGCTGATGCCACATGAATAAAAGGAAAGTCACTAGTTGTGCTTCAATCTAGGAACAACTGACAAATAGAATAAGGGTGGATCACAAAAGAGTCAAATAAATCGACACACTGCTATGAAACCATATCGATTCATTTTGGACCATATCAAACTTCACACCATCAACACTAGCTTAGTTCCCAAGTTTGACAGTAAAGAGTACGATTACTCCTCCAACTGTTTCCTTAAAGCTAAAGAAGATCTTCTAATACAAACCGATCTGCTCGTAGAAGGCCTTGTTTATACGTATTTGGTCATGATGCCCTTCATGACATAAATTCAATTAAACTCTAAGGCACATGAATATCAAATCTCATTAACATTGCCTGAAATAGTGAAAGACGTATGGATGCGGGATATGGCCACAGATTTTACCATGTAAATAGGCCAACAACTAAACAGAAAACTATAGACAAACGTATAGTGAAATACCTTGGGCTATAGAAAACATGGAAAGTGTTCTTTGCTGATAGGGCAGTAGCAACTGGTGAAAGAACATCCGGACGAGAGTATTGACTTTTGATTATCGATTCAGGAAGCCCATTTCTAGGTCTCGCAGCTCTTCTGATTCCCAGTCTGAGATCTCCACCTTCTCCCCTACAAGGATCATTGAATAGTGTATAAATTAAGATCTTGGCATTGATGTCCTAACAGGTCATTATGACATATTGAGAACCTACGAATTGGACATAATGATTTTACAGCTTCCAAGCACAATGACTTGATATTTTTCATATTGTTCATTTTCCACCCTCATTCTCTTTCCGAGCACACCGGCAAAGATGCTCTAGTACTTTAAAAGTTAACCACTCAGAGTACACCATTGAGCCAAGATATTGTTGGCGGTTTTTAAGTGGTCCGAAAGGGAAAAGGAGAAAGGAGACAATATGAATAGGACCTTTCACATTGAATAGGTTGTAACATTCCCAATAACGCACAATAGCACCTGTTACACTACCCTTTGTTGGCTATAAATACATGTCCGCTTCCTCAGATTTTTACTTACAAAAATTCTGAATTACTCTACTTCTTCTTCAAATTCTGCACTTGCAAAGTAAGTTTTAAGTGTGATTTGGCTGCTCTTTGTGTTCGTTGTACACTACGGTTAGAAGTACCACTAGGCCAGTGTGATTTATCTGTTTTTATCTTGAGAGAAACTATCCTATACCTCTGGTACTAGGAGCTGATCAAGTTTCTTACAGACACACTGTGAATTTAGTGGAATCGGATATAATTCTCTTTCATCTTCATAGATCTATGGCACTTTATTTTCGAATACAAGAAGGAAAACAGATATTTATACCTCAAGAAGAGAACTGCATCCCCGGAGACAAGATTCTTTTGGCTGACAAAAATACTCCATCCAGTAGTGAGCAAATGTCGCCTAGGCTGGCCTAAAACAAAAGCATCAAATCATAAATATTTCGGACTGAACAAGCATCTAACTATTTAACTCAATACCTCTATAAATGTGACGAAATTTCCATTCTACTCCATGTAGATCCTTGGCAATCAGCTCCTGGGAGGGCCTTTGCTCTTTGTAATCCTACATTTTAAAATGTAACACCAAGATAGAAGTAAATTTACCAGACATTTACAAGAAATCAACCAACAATCTCTTTAGCAAAAGCCTGAAATTAAGTCACACACCAGAGGGGGGAAACAGTCTTCAGCTGCTCGACGGGGAACTGAAAAGCCACCATGGGTGCTGGTATCCGAAGCAGTCAGCGTTTTGCAGAACATGTGAGAAGCTGATTTCCCTGGATTAACTCCATTCGCTTCCTCATCCGTCCCCGAATCTTCATGTTCTTTTCCCTCTAAGCTTATAGTCATTGACTGAACAATCCCATGAAATCAGGGAAAACTCAGTCTAAGCTCAATGTATAGACCAATTCAAGTAGAAAAAACTGAAAAGAGCCCCTTACAGTGGCAGCTAAACACATTAAAGTTAACATCTTTACTCAAAAACATAAAAACAGCAAAAGATCAAGATTGAACAAGAGGTATCAAGTTCAAATCCCAAAACTAAATGCTTTCTTCACATATGTGCTGGCCTTGGTGGACAAAATTTTAAATGGTATTTGTCGCTCGTGGGAGGTGACAAGCACACCAACAACAACAACATACCTAGTGGAATCTCACAAGTAGGGTCTCTGGAGGGTAAAATGTACGCAGACCTAACCACTTCCTCATAGAGATAGAGAGCTGTTTCCGGAAGACGGGAGGTGACAGGTATCAAGAGATTAATCGACATGTGCGAAAGCTAGCCAGGATACCACGGTTATCGAACAACAACAACATGCCAAGTGGAATCCGACAAGTGGAGTGTGGGGATGGCAAAATGTAGGCAGACCTTACCACTACCTCATAGATTGAACATGTAAGCAATAACTGATCTTACCTCAGAAAGAGGAAGAAGAGTGAGCTGTGTATAAACCTCATCATTTTCCTTATTTGCCTGTTATATCACAAGATTATAAAAAGTAAGACAGAAAATATTTTACAAAAAGAGAAGCAAAGCTAAAACCTTTTAATCTAAAAGGGGGCAAAAGAAATTAAGTTCCTTACAAGCAACTGAACATCTTCCACTCTACAGAAGATCTGAGGCTGAAGACCAAAAGTTGGGAAATCAATCTTGACAGGTGAAAAGGAAAAAGCAGAAACAGCTTCCTCCATATGACCTTGAGGAAAATAAACTACTACATTTCCTTTCTTGGGTAAACTAGTAAGAGGACCAGCACAAGCATGCCAAAGCTCCATGTAAATTGAGGAAATAGCAAGTGAAGAAGAAGAAGATACATTTGAAGAACATGAAGAAGTAGTGGAAGTATACAAAGAGCAATTAACACAAACACCACCACCCCCTTTATCACATTCTTCATTATTACAACATGCATTCTTCTCAACTTCACTAACTAATGCATGATTTAGATCAATTTCCATATGAAAACAAGAACACCCAAAAAATAAAAACTGGTTCTTTTTTGTTTGGTTTTTCTTGGTTTCTCAGTTTAGCATTACAAACCTACAAAACACATCAACAGGGAAAGAAAAGAAGCAAATTCAAGAAAGATGGGTAGGAGGGTAATCAAGTGTTTGCCACAAAGATGAATATAAAATTTGGGAAATGAAGTCAAATCATGTTGAAGAAATGCTAATAATGTAAAAAAAGGGGTTGTCTTTAAAGCAAGAACAGGAAAAGAAACTCAACATAAAAGACCAAGAAAGTCATGTACAGTTGGAAGAAAAAGAAAGAAGGGGGGGGGTATCAAATAATAACAAGAAATTCAAAGTATGATTCCATTTGCAACCCCATTTTGGAGTTGAGAGAAGAGGGAGCAGAAGAAGCAGCAGACATAGACAATTGCTAAGGTAGCACAGAAGCAAAAGTGGAAAAAGGCCAATGTGGTTAGTGACCTTTTGGACTCAAAGACTCTGTTTTGTTTTTTTTTTTTTTTTGAGGGATTTTGAAAGATAGACCCAACACTGTGTTGAGTGGAGGGGACAGGTTAAAGACAGTACAGAACCCACACATCTTCATCAACCATCTTTCTTTTTTGCTTTGCTTTGTATTGCCTTTTTCTCTTTGTTTTTTCCTTTTTTTAATACATATGTGGAGCATAATCATAGTATTGATTCTCTTTTTTCACAACACCCCCTCCCCCCATACCCCCCACAAAAAAAAAATTCTACTTATTTTTCTTTTATTAAGTTGGGATATATAAATGAATAAGTTTTTATATTAGTGGTCAGTCTATTACAATCTATTTTTTTTTATTGGAATTTGAGATTGATGAGTAAAATCTATGTTGGTTGTTAATTCTATCATAATTATCATTCTTTATTGCGATTTGAGATTATTGATATGGAGTTTTATGTTGGCTTGGATTTGTGTAAGATTTGTGTTGGTTATCGCTCATCGCAATCCACCTTCTTTATCATGATTTGGGATTGTTGTGATGTTTTATGTTGCTTTGGATTCATTATGTAGGAGTAAGATTTATGTTGGTCATTAATCTACTATAATTATCATTCTTTATCGCGATGCGAGATTGTTATGTGGAGTTTTATGTTGGCTTGAATTTTCACTACGAACGAGTAAGATTTATGTTGGCCATCGCTTATTGCCATCCTCCTCCTATATTATGATTTAGGATCATCAATGTGAAATTTTATGTTGCTTTGGATTCATTATGAATGAGTAAGATTTATGTTGGCCATTAATCTACCACAATTCTCAGTCTTTATCACGATTTGAGATTGTCAATGTTAAATTATATATTGGCTTGGATTTTTATTTATATTGGCTCTTGCTTATCGCGATCCTCCTTTTTTTTTTTTTTTGAATTTGAGATTGTCTATGTGAAGTTTTATATCGATCATAAATTTACAATATAAAAATATCAAATTTAAATGAACTTAATATTGTGAATTTAAACTCACCTATAGTTATTGTAAGTTGTAGTAATTAAACTTAAAGAAAATCTTAGCATAATGATAAAAGATATCACTTTATGATTAAAAGATTACACATTTAAGCCCCCCAAAATGTCCTTTTACAAAACTATAAAGTATACATAAAACCAATATAATTTAGTCTTTTTTTTTTTAAATTTGCAAAGCAAAAATTTAGGACATCACACTATTTTTTAATTTATAAATTTGGAATAAAAAATTGTAAGATGAGGGTCCCCATACCCATCCCACCAAGACAAAAGGGGAGTTTCTCATTGAATGCAAACAAATGCAACTTTTAACTTCCAATAAAAAACAAAGCAAAAAAAAAATGAAAAAAGAAAAAAAAAACATTTATAGGGTGTTCCATTAGCAAGTAGCATTAACCTTTTTTAGTCACTGAATTTAATTATGCTTCTTGGCCTTACCAATCTTTTCTTGGTGAGTGGAGTTTATAAAAATACCCTTATCAATTATTTATCATTTTTCCTCAAAATAAAAAATAAACAAGTACAAATATTTTATATTTTTTTATTTGATGTCTAATATTCATATTAGAATTGATTATATCTGAATTTGTGTCGCATAGGATCCTATCCGGAGGAAAGTACGGATTTTTCCATTCGTAGGTTTTGAACCCAAAATCTCTAATTAAGGGAGGAGCAATCTCATCCATTGTCCCTGATGATAAATATTTTGTACATTACTATATCCTCCCTCCTCTTCTTAAATTATCTGTCAAATTCTTTTAAATAATTATTTTGAATTATTTATATATAAACACTTTAAAGAGTACATTTTCAATGAAGAGAAAGCTACATTTTAAAATATAAATAAAATAATAATAAAAATCCTTTTAATTATTTTTTTAATTATATAAAAAATATGACAGATAATTTGAGACCGAAGAATATTTATTTGAATGGAATACCTCCATTAAAACTCATGAGTTTTTTTTCTTCTCTCTTTCTTTTTATCTTTAAGAAAAAAACTCATGAGCTTAAAAGCTTTTTGTCTTTCTGAATTTAATAGAATAATTAAATGCAACAAATTAATGTAAAAGATGCTCTACGATAGGAGATCTTTTACCAAGTACAAAATACTTTATTAACTAGATTTAATAATAAAAGTGTGTATATCTTTCTTTCTTTTAATACTTTATTTTTTTTAAGTGACATATTTATGTACTTTTCAATTTAAACATTTTTTTTAATCATGTTGAAGATTACTAGATATAGTATATATAAACTTTTTATTATATATTGTGCAAGTTTAATTTCATATTAAAATATAAAGTTATGAATTTAATCAAATTCAATAATTTTGGCTCAAAATAATCCCTCTCTATGTATCTGAATATAGTTACTTAAATTGTTGGTGAGTTTAATATTAAATACATGATGATATGTTTAATATATTCTTAATTTAAAATTATGAGATTTTTTTTTTTAAAATCATGTTAAATTAAAATAAAATTAATAATTTTTTAAAAATATATATATTTAACCACTTTTGCTATCACAAGAGAATTCAAAAGAGTTAATACACACATAAAAAAAATATTTATTTTGTCTTGTTCTCGTAGTACGATTTTTTCTATAAAAAATATTTTTTTAGGGGTCGTTTGTCTGTTGATTAAAAATGAGTGATTTATGTACTAAATTACTAGTATATTTTATATATTAGTATTTGATTACAAAAAGAAAAAGTTATATTCACATAAAATCAAGCACAAGTAATACAATATATTTCTAATACTTCCAATTGAATAATTCTAAAGTTTATCAAATTATTAAGTTTTATTCTTCGTAACAAATAAGAACATATATATGTGATTGAATTGTTATTCCTAATAAAATGTGATGAAGGACAACTGAGAAAACGAGTTCAAATCTCAACAAAAAAAAATTGATTTCGTTTCATTTATCTGTCTAATTTATTCGATATTTATGTCAATAAAAAGTAACATGTTACCAATAGAATAATTGACTTTAACACCATACTTTTGAAACTATCTTTACATAAACATGGTTTTGTGTGGTTAGGGCGTATTCATCTAAATTCAGTATTTTTGACGCGAAATATATAATTTATGTGTAAATATACACTAAATTATCATTCCGAAAATAGCCTCATGCTATCGAACTATTTACGAAATTGCCATTGGTTATTATGACAACACACTGACTTTAGCAGCGCACGAGTATAAATAAAATAAAATTTTAAAGAAAAAAAGCTGTTAAAACTTAAAACATGTTAAGGGTATCTTACTTTTAGTGGGCTCAAAGGTTGCTTTATTTTGGGCTAGACAAATTTAACCTTCATGGCCCATCAAGCCCTTAACTATCTCTTTCACCTTTTTGTACTATTTAATAAAAGGGATAAATTTGCTAGAATTTTTTTTTATATATTTTTGTTTATAATTTTGTTTTTGTGTATTGACACCTTAAAGGCTCTTTGGAAAAGGTAACTAGGTATATTAAATTCTCGCTATGTATATGGCTCGAAAGTAGGGATGGGACCAACTTGAGATGTTGAATCCTCTTTGACTAGTTCGTGTGTTTATTTCTTTATATTTTGAACTCTTTGACTAAAAATTCTGGCACTATGATTGTTCAGAGGAGTGTTGTATTACAAGGGTCTACTGCACATACTTTTACTTTGATATTTTTGCGAGAGCTTGTTTTCATAGTTTGAAATTGTGACTTTCTAGTCACATGATAACAACTTTATTAGTGACGTCAATGCTCCTTTTCAAAGATTCTATTTATACGTTATTACTTAGACATCTAAAGTTTCAAATTTTATATAAAAAAACCCTCATAATTTTAAATTTACTTAATATGAAGAAATTATTTATATCATGTAGAATGATTATATTTAAGAATAACTAGTTAAATAATCTATTGTTGATTTATTGAACCAAAGGATATTTGTAAAATTTTATGTATTTGAAAATTTATAACATTTGATCACAAATATCTATCTATATATTAAAGGAACATGAAAATATGTAATTTGTTAATATAGTGCCCTATGATATTCTAATACCTTGTTAATAAACAATGGTTATAATCAACATGAGTTGTGATGCACTGGTGGGAGTGTTTGACCCTTAAGCAGAGGTCTCGGATTCGAGCCCTGGGAATGGAAAAAATCCTATTCAGAGCGCCACCTCTAAAATGGGCCCTGCAGTGCGCTATTTGGATTTAGTTGGGGCTCCACGGGCTTTCGGACACCAGGTGAAAAATTAAAAAAAAGGATTATAAAAAAATGTTTTTTTAAATAATTTTCACAAATTATGTGATTATCATGTTATATTTTAAAAAAAAGGTACAATTTTTAAGATTGAATGCATAAACAAACAAAAAATTTTGGTTTGCATTCAATCTAATTTTAATGATAATTTAAAATCATATCCAAACTACTGATTTAACAAAGATTGATTGTACAAATAAGAGAGTTGAAAGTCAATTTCTAGTTGCTATAATTGTAGTGAACAAAGCATGAATAATTACTTTCCTTTTGAATTATGACACTGATGGAAATCAATTTAAATTGCCATTAAAAGCTCATCTCAGTGTATAATTATGGACTTGCAGCCTTTGACAAGAGACCCTATTCACAAACATGATGACATTTTGCATTAATTAAATGGTGTGGACATTTAATATATATATATATACTAGTGGCAAGAGCTCGTGCCAGCGTGGCCTAACACATGTTATGTTTATAGTATTAATGTATGTAACGCTGATAGATTTTTTTTTATATATAAAAATAATTTATTAGGGATAATATGGTTAAATCAAGCAGCTGAAACAACACGTCAATATGCAGTCGCCTTTGAGAAGAAATAATTTATTATGGATAATATTACAAATTTATAGCTGAAGCACGCAGCTGGAGAAATAATTAATAGAAATGATAAAGTAAAATTAAACAGCTGGAGCAGATACATCAATCGACAACTACTTGCTTAAAGGGTAATGTTGTAAATTTCTAATTGAAGCCACTGAAGAAGTAATTAATAAAAACGACATGGTAAAAGCAAACAGTTGAAGCAGACACATCAAACAGGAAGCTGAAGCAGGTATGTTGACCATGAGCTGTCTGCTTCAAGACGCTTATATATAGTAGTAATTCATGTATGAATTCGATTTTTTTATTTGTTATAGCAGAATTTGTATTATTTTTTCTCATTTTGATAAAGTTTTATCACAAGTAATATTTCATTATTATTTGAATAATCTCATAATGTAAAACAAATTCTTTATGTTGACAATGTATATATATAATTTATACTTATTTGCATTTTCAAATGTCTTTAATTTCTCTACCAAAACAATTAGGCCATGATTCAATTCTCTTTTGTTTTAATTTATACTTATTTGCATTTTCAAATGTCTTTAATTTCTCTACCAAAACAATTAGGCCATGATTCAATTCTCTTTTGTTTTAATTTATACTTATTTGCATTTTCAAATGTCTTTAATTTCTCTACCAAAACAATTAGGCCATGATTCAATTCTCTTTTGTTTTAATTTATACTTATTTGCATTTTCAAATGTCTTTAATTTCTCTACCAAAACAATTAGGCCATGATTCTCAATTCTCTTTTGTTTTATTTTTTCTAATTACCTTTTTTAAATTAGTGTATAGGCAGGGTAAGATTCTTTTGTCTTTTGAAAAAAGAAACTTATCTATCTTTTTCTTCTTTTTTCCTTGCAGTTTCTTTAATTTCTTTCAATTTTTAAAAATCTTTTGGTGTATTCTTTTCCCTCTTATATACGTTTCAACTTTTAAATACTTTTTAATATATGGTTTACTTAGGTGCAAACATGTTACTAAAAAAATATTAAGTCAATCTAATCATTGTGTAGAAGAAAAAAAGAAGAAAATGTGAAGTATTCTTGTAACATAGACTTATTAGTCTCATTTGTCTATTATTCTTTACACATTCATAAGCTCTTTTTTCAAAAATAAACAAAATAAAATAAAATAAATAGCATTTTTGGTCCCTTACTTATTGATATGTTTTGTTTGAGTCCCTATAATTATGCACAAAATATTTCATATTTGATTAGTAACTAAGTGATAGTCAATAATAATTATGATAAATTTGTGAATTTTTACACGATAAAGAATAAAAGTGCACACTTCAACTAAGTATGCCTTAGTCAAATATTACAATACTAACTAAACTCATAATTTATCAAACACTCAAAGATTAAAAGTGTTATATATTAATCCTCCCCCAACAAATAAATAAAAATGACATATCATTACCCTTAAAAATATGTGGCCTAAGTATTATTATTATTATTATTATTATTATTATTATTATTATTATTATTATTATTATTATAGTTGTTGTTGTTTTCTCTAGCAATATTCTTGAGGTCTCTTTCTAGGCAATAGGAATTTTTTTTAGGTTAAAACAAGTCACATTTCAAAAAAATTGAGTGTCTTCTGACCAGACAAAGATGGGCATTTATAGAGCTACAATGTTAGTTTGTCTGTGACAACATAAATCCTACATTTGTCCACAACTTTCAACATCTTTATTTTAATCACTTTCATATATATTTGATCATATTTTTTATTGTAAAATAAATAAAACAATTTTGTTTAAGTTTTTTCATGGGTAAAACATACTATACTAGTGTTTTTATATTTTCTCAAGGAATATTCAAGAGAAATTAATGGTTATTACTAACATACTTAATTGGAAACAAAAATTATAGATAGATCTAGCACACTTGCATGGAGATAGGGTTTGTTGGTTTTTTGTCTTTTCACATATTTCATCTTGTCTTTTTTTGTTTTCTTTCATTTTGAAATTGAGGTATGTATCTCATAGTTTCTATCGGTACATATATCGAATAAATCGACTCATAGACTTAGATGAATATACGAAAATCACCTAATATAGCTTGACAGATTCTTACCTCTTGAGTTAGCGTTTGGGATTGAGTTAAATTCAAAACTCATTTTCTACATGATATTAGAGCAAGATTCTGTTGTTTATTTAAGTAATAATGATAATTGTATAGTACAAACTCTAATTTGTCCAATGAAATAACTTCATACAAATTTCAGATAACGAACATTCGACTAGATGAAAGGAGAGAGAGTCAAGTCCTCTGAGTTCACAGAGTTTCCTTAAGGAAATTATTCCCCTCAAGTACCCGAGGTTATGGAATATATCTTCCTAGAATGAAATGACTCACGACAAACAAATAGTGATATCTCAAATTTGTTGTCCAGTGAATCACTCAATAACTTATAATCACACTTGAATTTTTCGAAACAACACTTTTCCTTTTGGAACTTGTTGTTCTACCAAAAGTTACTTTTTTTTCCTCTTAAGTTCTTCCAACATCTGAGAAGGATTCAAATATTTATAGCCAATAGGATAGTATAATGATTCATGTCTAGTAGACGAAAGGTTGCATGAATGTTCATGAATGAAATGAATTCATTCATAGTTGCAACTTTCACATTTTTTCAATACACCAATTTTTATATAATATACCATTATTCATTCACCCATTATACATTGAACCTAACAGATTTATCCCACCTCTCATTTATGATATTGCGGGCGCTTCAACATGTGTGTGGAGAGTCACATGCTGATCATTTAAGGGATAGATTGTCTTTTTTAATGCGATTTGAAAAATCTTTACATCTGAGCTAATTTTTACGATCTGAGTCAGACTCAAGATTATTTTTTCTTTACAAGTTGATCTAAGAGGATGATCCTCCATAATAGGACTGAGAACACGGCCCAAACTCCTAGAAGAGGCAGTCGAGGGAAATTATTCATAATGACTAGAAGCTTGACCGGGCAATGCTACATGGAGGTAAATTAAAAGGCTCACAGGTAAACGA
>DF358618.1:1579-16680 GCA_000787875.1 Solanum virginianum
TAAAACTTACTCAATTTTTGCTTTACCTTACAAACTCACAACTTTAGGGGCACATATGTATTTCAGGCCTTAAGAATCCAATTCTCCCATTTTTTCATACTAAGAATCAATGTTTAATTCCCAACTAACTTACTTTCTTCTGATCACTTTCATGCTATGCATGCAAATTTAAAGATGCAATTATATTTACTTGTAAGGTAACAAGAGGCAGAACAGGAAACTTCTACTGCCTAATTATATCTTTGTGTAATATTATATTTACTTGTAAGGTAACAAGAGTCTCACATTGTTAACATGCTGAACAAACATTTTTGGCGAAGTGATGTCACAAAGCTTTCATCTTTTCAGCAATTTCAGTTATTGTTATTTGAAAATTTTTGTTTGGAACAATGAACTCAAGCAAAGATTTCTGTAAATACAGCAAAACTAGAAAGTAAAACAGAAAAAAAAAAAGAAAAGAAAAGCTAACACCAAGAAATCAAGCTGTCCCCAAAGTAATCCATTCCACCAATTAAAAATATAATATATAAAAAAAAAAAGAAAAGAAAAGCTAACACCAAGAAATCAAGCTGTCCCCAAAGTAATCCATTCCACCAATTAAAAATATATATGATAAGACATAAGAAATAACAATTGAACCAAACATAAATACCATTTCTTGAAGTCAAAGTCACGCCCAAGAGTGTGGTCAAGTAGTAAAAGAAGTAGGTTGAGCACTAGGAGAGGCAAAACACTAGGTTATTTCTTCTCATTTGTTGATAGGGGCTGGTGGGTATCTCGTGAAATTAGTTTAGTTTTTGTACGCTTAGGCTAGCCCAGACACCAAGTTGTTTAAAACAAAGAACATAACAAAAAGCCCATGCCCAGCTGAATTTCAAGCATTTCTCATATACTGGACCAACAATTTCAAAAAGTGCATTTCCTAAATTCCAATTCAATTCACAAAACAAACAAATTTCCAGCATTTTAATTTCATCAAAAAGACTAATAAGGTATTTAAAGAAAAACCCAGTTCAATTTCAGCCATTTCTAATGCATTGGACTAAAGACTATGCAAATTCCAACGAAAAAGAAGGGGTACATAGTAAATTCAAAAAAAGAAAACTAGATTGAACATATGAACTAATTAAGCCGAAATGCAAAGGAAGGGGAGACCTTTCAAACTTATAACTCTAGTTATTTGAAACTAAATTCATGCCATGGAAACAAAGGGCTTTACATACCTCAATTACTCCTTCAATTAATCCAAACGCAAAGTCAATCCAAATTACACTTCCGGATGTCCAACATCGGTTCTAATACGGATCCTTGTAATTTCAACCAGAGAAGCCCTTCTTTTTTTGAGTTATCCTTAAATGGACACTTATGACTCCCTTCACTAGTGCAAGAATCCCTAAACCAACACTGCTTGAAATCAATTTCTCCCAGATTCTACACACAATTGCCCAGTCCACTATATCCTTCTAACAACAGAAATATAATGATAGACAGAGCAGACTCCAGCAGAGTTCAAATTGGATCAAAATGAGCAGTCTGTTGATCTGCTTGAGGTAAAAATGGAACCAGAAGAGTACCAACAAATGAATATTTAAAGTACTGGGATAGAATAAAGAGGGACAAGCATCCAATTATACATGTAAGAGAAGACCCAAAAAAATTGATTCTCCAAACACCTTAAGTTAGGAACATCTTGAATAGATTTAAAAAATGACCAACAAAGAGCTATGGAGGAATTTTATGGGATCTTAACCATCAAATAAAGAATTTGAAGGGATCTTCTTGTTATTTATAAATGTACTTCTTAGAAACACTTCTCAAAAGTATATTAAGTCCCACATATAAACTTTATCAATATGTAACAAGTATCTTCTTTCACACATCAAAATCCAAAGAATCATGATATGTTCCAAAACATTCCGATTAGTCATCACACTATGTATAGTTGTGCTGAATTATGATGAATATTGAAAATAAACCAATTTATCTGGCTCTTCCCACCTTATTCCCACTTTGTTTCCATGACAAGGTGACTTCTAGAATACAGACTAGAATTTGGCTAGGATTGTACAAGCATTATCATTTCTTTGGGTCTAATAGAAAAGTGGGAGCAGATTGGGCTACTGTAATCTAAGGGTGAAAATACTTACAATCCAATCAACAAGAATGCCCCGGTGTGCATCAGAATAGCACCTTCACCAGCTGGTTTCGAACTACTCATGCTCCTTGCACAGAACCAATTCTCATGAATTGATGTTACAAGATAATGGTTCTGTCCAATGAAAAGCTCTCCGTCTATAGTTGGTTTCTCTTGACAAAACTGATGAGTTCACACATTTCAATTGGAGACAAGGGCATAAGAAGAGAGGAGATCGGCGAAGAGAGTTAGGGCAGCAGATGCTGGTAGTTTCACCGGAGAGAGAGAGACAGCGATGAGAGAGAAAGGGGCGACTGCCTCCTTGAAAAAGAAAAATGAAAAAAAATGCCTCTAGAGTCTTCTTGGTGGCTCTTGAAGCTTTTCTTATTATTTATTTATTTGCTAAGTGTGTGAAGTCTTGAAAAAAATGGCTTCAAGACAAGGCCAACATATATATATATATATACAAAGAATCTTGGTCCCCAAACTTCGAACAATGCCACTTTGGTCCCAATCTTTCTAAAAATGTCACCTTAGTCTTGAAGTTTCTAATAATACCACAATAGTCCCAAATTTGCCTAATTATTCCCATGCATGAAATGCGGGTTTTAACAATGAGCTTCGTGGTGATACAACATCTTGCCCAACTTAGTTTCTTAGCTTGGGGAGTTTCTCTAACCGACAACCACCACTATGAGCTTCGTGGTGATACAACATCTTGCCCATGCTGCCAGAGCCATCCCGTACTTTGCCGGGGTAGGGACGAAAGACTAGGGGAATGAATCTATCCCAAACTGGGCCATCTCAATGGCATTTGAAGAGTTATACCTAGGTACAATCCTATCTTACTCTGGCTAAGTAGTTTAAGAGTTCAAGTTATTAATTCTACTGTCACTCATATCGGTGCTCAATACTACTCCCAAAATACTTATGTATAGCTCATACCTTTAAGAAATAGGACTTCTCAATATATCTTTCGTCTTTTGGGAATTCAGCCCAACTTAGCTAGTTTAGCTTCTCATCTGGACTCTTTAGCTTAATTGTAACTAGTATCTTCTCAAGTTTTTAAAACATGCTGGGTTATTCAACTTACAGTGCGAAAATAATCTCAAAAGTAGTTCTCAAACTTGACTCAAACTAAGCATATGCTAGTCTTTCTTTTTCTTCAAATAAATGCAAGATTCTCAAGAATTAACAGTAAATCTTGTTCAATAGTGTAACTTCATGCTAAAATTGGTAAAAGACATGATTCTATATCAAAAGAAGGCATGAACCCACATTTGGATGAAATTAACTAATACTGGAGGAAAAATCTTGATTTCACATTACAACCATGATCTTGAATGAAATTTTAGGATTTTTGATACTAAAGAAATAATAGACTGGCTTTTGGAAGGCCTTACATACTTGAGGGATTAGTTCTTGGAAGAACTCTTGAAAGTCCTAACTAGTTCTTGGTTCACGCTTGAGTTTGCTTGAACTTGATCTATCGTTAATGAAAGAATGAAGGTGTTTTTATGCGTTAATCAGGTGAAAACCAACCTATTAAGGTTTAAGGAAGGTAGAAAAGGTCGAAACTACCCCTCCTTAGACAACAACAAAAGTGGCTGAAAAAATAGCATGTCCACATTGCGCCAAGAGCGTGAACATGTGTACTTAGCTTAATACAGCATGTCTGCATCACGTTAGGGGCGCAGACCTGTGTATTTCACCTTTTTCGTGAACATCTCATCCCATTGAAATTTGGAGAAATTCCTAAGTGTGGATCCATGTCCCAGGCTCGTTGCGCCTTGGGCGCGGAAACCTCGTTGTCTGAAATTAATTAGTGATATTTTTTAATTCACCTCTGTTGCTTAAAATATGAGTTGAGACCATTTTCCTACTCAATTTTTTGCGCTGATCGCAAATTTATTCTCGAATTTGTGAATGGAGCATGGAAAGATGCATTACGCACATGGTCAATTCTAGGGGTATTTTGGTCTTTTCACTGAGTGTCACAATATCTCCTCTCAGGGATCATTCGTCCTTGAATGATGACGGGGTGAACAAAACTTAGCTCAAATCACATAATTAGCAAACTTAACAAAAATAAATCTTCGAGATAAATTATGAAAATTTACCTTGAAGATTCTCATTTAGGCCAACGAACAAGTGTTGATACTTGACCTTCATATCTTCTTATAATTCCCATGTAGCTTCTTCGATGAATTGGTTCCTCCACAAAACCTTTACCAAAGCAATCTCCTTGGTGCTTAACTTACGAACCTACTGGTCTAGTATCTGCACTGGGATCTCTTTATAGAACAAATTATCTTTAATTCCCACACTTTCAACGGGGACAATTAGAGAGGGATCTCCCAAGCATTTCTTAAGCATAGAAATGTGAAATACTGGGTGTATAGCACTCAACTCTGCTGGTAACTTTAACCTATAAGCTACATTACCAACCCTTCTCAGAATCTGGCAAGGTCTAATATATTGTGAACTGAGCTTCCCCTTTTTGCCAAATCTTATAACTCCTTTTATTGGTAATACCTTCAGGTACGCCCAATCACCTACTTCAAATTCCAGATCTCTCCTCCTAACATCAGTGTATGACTTTTGCCGACTCTGGGCTGTCTTTAGCCTTTTTTGGATAACCTTCACCTTCTCCAAAGCCTGGTGGACTAGATTAGATCCTATCAATCCTGCCTTCCCCTCATCAAACCACCCAATGGGTGATCTACACCTTCTTCGATAAAAAGCCTCATACAGGCCATCTGTATGCTAGCCTGGAAGCTGTTATTGTATGAAAACTCAATCAAGGGTAAATGATCAACCTAGTTACCTTTAAAGTCTATCACGCACACCCTCAACATACCTTTAAGGGTTCGTTTGGGTCGCTCAGGTTGCCCATCAGTCTGTGGATAAAAAGTTGTATTAAGATTTACCTTTATACCAAGATCTTTCTGAAAGGACTTCCAAAACTGTGCTGTGAACTGAGCTCCTCTATCTAAAATAATGGATATAGGGACCTCGTGCAGCCTACAATCTCCTTAAGATAAAGCCTAGCATAGTCCTCTTTAGCTAATTCTTTCTTTTCGTCCTCAATGTGAGCAGTGTTTCCCATGGTCGACCTGCTAAGAGCATCAACAACTACATTAGCTTTACCTGGGTGATAGAGGATACTCATATTATAGTCTTTCAGCAGCTCCAACCACCTTTTCTACCTCAAATTCAACTCCTTCTGACTGAATACATACTGCAAAATTTTGTGGTCCATGAAGACATCCACGTGCCTACCATAAAGATAGTGTCTCCAAATCTTTAGAGCAAACACCACCACAGCAAGCTTAAGGTCGTGAGTTGGGTAGTTTTTCTCATATGTGCTAAGCTTTCTGGAGGCATATGCTATCACCTTACCTCTCTGCATCAATACATATCCCAACCCAACTATGGAAGCTTCATAATATACCACAAAGTCATCAGTTCCCTCAGGTAGGGATAAGCCGGGGCTGTGGTCAGCCTGGTCTTTAACTCTTGGAAACTCTTCTCACAAGCATCTGACCATTCGAACTTAATCTTCTTCTGAGTCAGCTTAGTCAAGGGAGCTGAGATAGAAGAAAACCCCTCTATAAACCTTCTGTAGTAACCTACCAAGCCTAATAAAACTCCTTATCTCTGTTGAAGTTATGGGCTTTCTCCAATTCTTTATTGCCTCAATCTTTTGGGAGTCAACTCGAATGCCCTCAGCGGGCACAATATGTCCCAAAAACGCCATTGATTCCAACCAGAACTTACACTTAGAAAATTTGGCATATAACTGCTGATCCTTAAGGGTCTGAAGGATAATTCTCAGATAGTTAGTATGCTCCTCCTTGTAACGAGCGTAGATTAAGATGTCATCTATGAACACAATGACAAACATATCTAGATACAGCCTCAACACCCTATTCATAAGATCCATAAAAACTGCTGGTGCATTTGTCAATCTGAAAGACATGGCCAAGAACTCATAATGGCCATAGCGGGTTCTGAAAGCTGTCTTAGGAATATCTCTCTCTCTAACTTTAAGCTAATGATACCCAGATCTGAGGTCTATTTTGGAGAAACAAGAAGCACCCTGAAGTTGGTTGAACAAGTTATCAATTCTGGAAAGAGGATACTTGTTCTTTATGTCGACCTTATTCAACTAATGGTAATCTATGCACATTCAAAGGGAACCGTTCTTCTTACAAACGAAAAGAACTGGAGCACCCCAATGTGAGACACTTGGTCTTATGAAACCCTTATCTAAGAGATCTTTTAGCTGCAACTTTAACTCTTTTAGCTCCAAAGGAGCCATATAGTATGGAGGAAAACTCTGACTAGGTGGTATATGCACCCTTTAGAAATTAACTTTCTGGCTTTGAGATATAAGACAAACTGACTCTTAGGGAAAACTAAGCTACCCTTCTATTCTAGGACTGGTTCATTAAGAAATTGAAACTTGACTACTCTGTTTCTACAACCTATGGTAGCATAATCAACAGGTAGCTAATCTATGCCTAGGATGACATCAAAATCTACCATTATAACTCAACCAAATCAGCTACAATAATCTTATGATAAACAAAGACTGGATAACCCCTATAAATTCTTTCAGCTAGAATAGACTCTCCAGTAGAAGTAGAAACACTGAAAGGGTCAAGAAGACATTCTGGACTGACTCCAAACTTCATAGCTACATAGGGAGTCACAAATAACAATGTGGCACCTGGATCTAACAATGCATATACATCAATGGTAAAGATTTTGAGCATACCTATAACCACATCTGGTGAGTTTTTCTACTCCTATCTGGTGGCCATGGCATATAAGTGGTTTGTGCCCCCGCCTACCCCTGATTTAGTGCCCTTCCAACTCCTGCTCTTTTCTAGTGGTTATGGCATACAAGCGGTTTGTGTCCCCATCTACCCCTGATGTAGTGCCCCTTTGAGGTGGCTTACCCTACGATGCGGAAGAAACTGATTGTGATCTATTATCTCTTATGTTCTGCCTTTCCATAGGACAATCCTTCAAGAAGTATCCCACCTAACCACATTTGAAACAACCATTTATGCCCATAAGGCACTCTCCGGGATGATACCTACCATACTTCTTGCAAGTAGGATGACGGTTTGATCCTTGACCGATGCTACCCTGTGACTGGCTACCTGGGATGTCACGCCCCGAGCCTACACGCTGGATGTGGTCGGTACTCGAAAAACATTTCTAGTCCCAAGCGAACCACTTGACCTGACTACTTACTCAGTGGAAGACTTAGTAATAGTTAAAAAAGCCATAAAAGCAACAACAAAACCAGAATAATTGTATGACTGAATATAATTGTCCAAAGGTAACAACTGAAAGAGGTAAAACTAGAATACTAACACATGGTCTAATGAACCTCTACTAAAACTGTCTGAAAAGAATACTGAGACAGGCCCTAAGTAGCCAGAACTAAAAATGAAAACTAAAATGAACTAATATAACTCATAGAACCTCAAATTAAGAAGAGGCCTCACCACTATCTGGAAGCTATCAAGTTCTCAACGAAGCATTGCTGAGGAACTCTGTTACCAGCGTCTACATCATAAACTAATGCAGGTCCTAAAGACGTCAGTACCTAGAATGTAAGGTATATAAGATGGCCAAAAACATTTAAACAGTATATCATAATGCCTCTCAAAAGACATAAACACAATTCATAGTTAAATAGCAGTAACCATAAAGGCTTGTATGCTTCAGATAGCATGCTAAGAACTGATATGTAAAACTTAGTTTCTTAGATTAGGGAGTTTCTCTAATCGGAAACCACTACTATGAGCTTCATGCTGATACAACATCTTGCCCATGCTGCCAGAGTCATCCCGTACTTTGCTGGGGTAGGGGACGAATAACTAGGGGAGTGGATCCATCCCAAATTTGGGCCATCTCAGTGGCTAAAGAGGATGGTACCGTAGTACAATTCTATCCTATGTTGGATACATAGTTTATGAGTTTAAGTAATTTAATCTACTCTCACCCATATCAATGCTCAATACTACTCCCAAAATATTTTATATAGCTCATAACTTTTAAAGAATGAATTCTTGAAATCTTATCTTTCGGGGAGTTAGCCTAGCTTTAACTTTTCTTGGCTTTCTCACTGAAATTTTTAACTTACTTATAATTAGAATCAACTCAATGACCCAAAATATGCTAGATTTCTTGGCTAATTTGCAAGGGTAAACATTTAAAACACATTTTTGAACTTAGCTTAAAAGATGCTCAAACTAGTCTATTCTTTTCTTGAATTAATATCAAGATTTTCAAGAAAACTCAATAAATATAAACCTTGATTATAAATGAATACAAACTTGATAACAACTCTCTAATTCGATCATATAGGGACCAAGAATTGTAATATTCATCAAGAATCTACGCATACCTAAAGAAACGTTATTGAAAATTCCATATACTTTTTTATGAATATGATCTCAACCAAGCTTGAACTTCTGGAATGAAAACTAGATTAAAGTTTCTAAATTCTTCTAAAAATAATACTTTTAGGGTGGCCTTACATATCTTGGAATAACTTCTTGGAAGATTGAAAGAATAATCTTGAATGCCCTAATGTCCTTGAATTCTATGGTTGAAGTTCTAGGAAGGGTTTCTTGCTTTTAACGTATGAATGGGTGAGGAAGGAATACGTTTTTGAACTTTTGTTATATTAAAACTGACTTAGTTTAGGATATAGAGTGTGGGAAAGGTTGGAATTGCCCCTCCCCCCAAAAAAAAAATCTACCTCCTTCGTACACTAGTACGCGACGCGCGCTAGTGCTTTTTAGCACTTTTTCGCGAATTTTTGACTTTTCATAAATTTTCAAAAAATTCCTTATTGTGGCTCCACGTCCACTCCTTGCCACAGAAGCAGCATGGAAACCCCACTGTTTTAAGCTCACTTGGAAAAAAATAATTTGCATTTTTCTAGTTAAAGTTGAGTCGAGACCATTTTCTGACTCGATATCTCACACTGATGGCAAATTCGGTCTCGAATTTGTAAACAGAGCAAGGGAAGACACGTTACGTGTAAGGTCAATTCTAGGGGTATTTTCATCTTTTCACTAGGTGTTACAATATCTCTCCCTTGGTATCGTTCATCCTTGAATGATAAAGATACGAACAAAGCTATCTCAAACCACACAATTCTCTAACATAATAAAATATAAATCTTCAAGGTGAACTACGAAAGTTTTCCTTTAAGGTCCTCAATTGGGCCAACGAACAAGTGTGAGTACTTGGGCTTCATGTCTTCTTTTCCTTCCTAGGTGGCTTCTTCTACGAATTGGTTTCTCCATAATACTTTCACTAAAGCTATCTCTTTGGTCCTCAATTTACGAACTTGCCGGTCTAATATTTGCATCAAAATCTCTTCATAAGACAAGTTGTCCTTAATCCCAACACTTTCAATCGTGATAACTAGAGAGGGATCTCCCAAGCACTTCTTAAGCATGGAAATATAAAACACCAGATGTATAACACTTAACTCTTCTGGTAACTCTAACTCGTAAGTAATGCTACCCACTCTTCTGAGGATCTGATAATGCCTAATATATTGTGGGATGACTTTTCCCTTCTTCCCGAATCTCATAACTCCCTTCATTAGAGATACCTTCAAGTACACCCAATTGCCTATCTCTAACTCCAAGTCTCTTCTTCTAACATCGGTATATGACTTTTGTCAGCTCTGAGCTGTCTTGAGCCTCTCCTGGATGACCTTTACTTTTTCCATAGCCTGATGGACTAGATTCTTTAAAGTCTATCACGCAAGCTCTCAACATATCCTCCAGGGTCTGTATAGTCTGCTCTGCCTACTCGTCTGTCTGCGGATGGAAAGCTGTGCTAAGATTTACCTTCGTACCAAGCCCTTTCTGGAAGGACTTCCAAAATTGTGATGTAAACTGAGCACCTCTATCTGGAATAATGGATATAGAGACCCCACGTAGCCTAAAAATCTCCTTAAGATAAAGTCTTGCATAATCCTCAGCCGTATCAGTTGTCTTAACAGGTAAAAAGTGAGTTGACTTGGTCATTCTGTCTGCTATGACCATATCAAATCATGCTATCTATGGGATCGAGGTAAGCCTATTACGAATTCTATATTAATCATCTCTTATTTCCATTTCGGAATCTCTATGTTCTAGGCTACACCACAAGGCCTTTGGTACTCAACCTTAACTTGTTGGCAATTTGGGCATCTAGACACAAACTCTGTAATGTCCTTCTTCATACTGCCCCACCAATAAACTTCTCGCAAGTCTTTATACATCTTTGTTGCACTAGGGCGGATAAAATATCTGGTATAATGAGCCTTAGCCAAGATCCTATCTCTAAGACCATCAACATTTGGCACACACAACCTACCTTGGTATCTCAAGACACCATCTCCCCCGGTGGATAGAGTATCTGGCATTATGAGCCTCAGCCAAGATCCTATCTCTAAGACCATCAACATTTGGCACACACAACCTACCTTGGTATCTCAAGACACCATCTCCCCCTTTTGAGAACACTAATACTTTTGACTTCTGAACGTTGTCCTTCAACTGAAGATGAATGAATCCCTGTCTTTCTTTTCCTTCACTTCTACCATAAAAGATGACTCTGACCCATTTCTGACAATGGCTCTACCTTTCTCAGAATCTTCTATCTGCACGCCCAAATAGGCTAGTCTCTGAACCTCCTTAGCTAACTCTTTCTTTCCATCTTCAACATGGGTTGTACTCCCCATAATCACCTTGCTAAGAGCATCAACAACTATATTAGCTTTACCTAGATGATAAAGGATACTCATATCATAATCTTTTAGCAGCTCCAACCATCTCTGCTCTCTCAAATTTAGCTCCTTCTAGCCAAACATACATTGAAAACTCTTGTGGTCCATGAATACATCCACGTGCCCATCATAAAAGATAGTGTTTCCAGATCTTCAAAGCAAACACCACTCTAGCAAGCTCAAGATCACGAGTTGGGTAATTCTTCTCATGAATCTTAAGTTGTCTGGAGGCATGTGCTATCACCTTGCCTCTCTGCATTAATACATAACCCAAGCCAACTCCGGAAGCATCACAATAGACCATGAAATCATCAACTCCATCTAGCAGGGATAAGATTGGAGCTGTAGTCAGCCTAGTCTTCAACTCTTGGAAACTCTTCTCACAAGCTTCTAACCATTCAAGCTTAGTCTTCTTCTGAGTCATCTTAGTCAAGGGAGATGAAATAGAAGAAAATCCCTCTACAAACCATCTATAGTACCCTACCAAGCCTAGGAAACGCCTTATCTCTGTGGGAGTTATGGGCCTTGGCCAATTCTTTACTGCCTCAATCTTTTGGGAGTCAACCTGAATACCCTCTCCAGAAACAATGTGCCCCAGAAATGCCACAGACTCTAACGAGAACTCACATTTAGAAAACTTAGCATATAGTTGTTGATCCTTAAGAGTCTGAAGAACAAATCTAAGTTCGTCTGCATGCTCCTCCTTACTATAGGAGTAAATTAGAATATCATCTATTAACACGATATCAAACATATCTACGTATGACATCAACACCCTGTTCATAAGATCCATGAAAGCTTCTAGTGCATTTATTAGCCTGAAGGACATAACCAAAAACTCATAATGTCCATATCGGGTTCTGAAAGTTATGCATATCCGAAGAGAACTATCCTTTCTACCATGAAAAGAACTGGAGCACCCTAAGGTGAGACACTTGGTCTAATGAAACCCTTATTTTAGAGATCTTTCAGCTGTAACTTTAACTCATTTAGCTCCTAAGGATCCATGCGGTATGGAGGAATAGATATAGGCTGAGTATCTAGAAGAATGTGTATTCTAAAGTTTATCTCCCTATCAGGAAGGACTCCGGGAAGATCCTCAGGAAAAACTTCTGGAAACTTATTCACAACTAGAACAGACTGAAGAGATAGTGCCTCGGCATGAGAATCCTGAAATCCGAGGCATACCTAGCATGAAGCCAATCCATTCCTAGGATGACATCAAACTCTACCATATCTAATTTCACCAAATCAGCTACAATGGTCTTATGATAAACAAAGACTGGACAACTCTTATAGATTCTATGGGCTAAAATAGACTCTCTAGTAGGAGTAGAAACACTGAAAGACTCAAGAAGACACTCTGGGTTGACCCCAAACTTCACAGCTACATATGGAGTTACAAAAGAAAATGTGGCTCCTGGCTCTTATAATGCATAGACATCATAAGTAAAGATTTTGAGCATACCTGTAATCACATCTGGTGAGTTTTCCTACTCCTGTCTAGTGCCCATGGCATAAAAGCGGTTTGTGCCCCCGCTTGTCCCTGCTGTAGTACCCCTGTGAGGTGGCTTACCTTGTGGTACTAAAGAGACTGTCTATGATTTGGTGACTCTCATACTTTGCTTCCCCATAGGAGAATCCTTCAAGAAACGCCCTACCTAACCATATTTGAAATAGCCATTTGTGCCTATAAGACACTCACCGAGATGAGATCTACCACACTTACCACACATAGGATAGCAGTTTGACCCTTAAGCTATGCTACCCTGAGACTGGCTGCCTGGAAACCTGCGGTGTTGTGATCCCTGCTCATTTTTTATCCTCGTTGCAGGTGCACTAGCGGATCAAGGTGCTAGTCTAGCTGTCTTAGGTTAGAAAGATGAGTGACCTCCACCTCTAGTCCCTCTCTTACCTGACTCTTGGCCAGATGTCTTGGCCTTCTTACTTCTGAACTCCTCCCTATCCTGCATCTTCTCCTCCTCTACTTACTGCACATACGTCATCAAATGGGCTATATCTATGTCCCCAATCACTATTGCATTCCTACCCTCTCTCTTAGTCATTCGAGAGAGCCCAGACACGAAGAGATCTATCCCCGTATGCATGTCTGCCACCATAGATGGGGCGTAATGGGACAGCTGAGTGAACTTGAGGCTGTACTCCCATACACTTATATTCTCTTGCTTTAGGTTCAGAAACTCCCTTACCTTGACCTGCCTCATCTCCCTAGGAAAGTACTACCCAAGAAAGGCCTCCTCAAACACTACCCAAGTAATAGCTGGAGCCCCATCTACCTTACTCCCTTTCCACTGGTCAAACCATAGTCTAGCTACTTTCTTAAGCTGATAGGCAGCCAACTCAACCCACTCAGCATCAGCTATACGCATCACCTGGAACACCTTTTTTAGCTCATCAATAAAATTCTCAGGATCTTCCTACACATCAGACCCCGTGAACTTTGGTGGGTTCATTCTCAGAAACTCTCTAATTCTGGCGGTATTCGCCCCATCATTCCTGTCATCTCCCTGGCGACCTCTCTGAGTAGTGACTGCCTAAGTCAAAGTCGAAATGGCCTGGCAAAGCTCAACATTAGTAATGTCAGCTTGCTATGGCTGCTCCATAAGCACACCTGGGCCTTCAGGTTCCTTCAGAATTCGACCAGGCTGGTTTACGTTCCTTCTAGCTGGACGTCCTCTACCCCTAACTAGTATGTTACCTCTGCGAGGAGTCATGATCTCAAAAATACCACGTGAACGCATGAGTTAGAATGGACTTCACAAAGACATACTCTGAAGCACGAGACAAGGAATGACAAGTAATTATGACACTTCCTAATATCCCGTAGCCTCCCCATTATAGATATGGCATGCTTCACACCTATAATACGGACTCTAGAGACATGGTTCCATAGACTCCCTAGGACTCTTGAACTCTGTGCTCCAATACCAAGTTTGTCATGCCTTAAGCCTATATCCTGGACGTGGCCTGACACTCGAAAACCATTTCAGGTCCCAAGCGAACCACTTGGCCTAGAAACTTACTCAGCGGAAGACTTAGTAATAGTCGAAAAAGCTATAGAAGCAACAATAAAACCAAAATAATTTTCATGATTGAATATAACTGTCTAAAAGCAACAACTGAAAGAGCTAAAACTAGAATAGTAACACATGGTCTATGGAACCTCTACTAAAACTGTCTGAAAGGATTACTGAGACAGGCCCTAAGAAGCCAAAACTAAAATGAAAACTAAAATGAACTAACATAACTCATAGAGCCTTGGACTGAGAAGAGGCCTCACCACTGTCTGGAAGCTATCAAGTGCTCAATGAAGTAGCTATTGAGGAACTCTGTCACCTGCGTTTGCATCACAAAATGATGCAGGTCCTAAGGATGTCAGTGCATGGAATGTACAGTATGTAAGATGGCCAAAATAGGAACTCAGGGTAAAGCAACATGTCGCTGTACATAATCATATCTCAAAATAGAATAACATAAAGGATAAATACTTTGTATGCTGAAAATAAACATGCTGGATACAAACATACTAAAATTATGTATAAAACATGAATGCTTTAATTTTGCTTGTGTGCTGGCTTATGATGGTTTCCTGTCCCAATTCAAAAAAAAGGTTAATGACCTGAATACTTCCATTTAATGCCTCCATTAGTCTTGCTTGAACTTGTACCATTGACTCCTAAAGGGAAAGCAGAACTTCTTTAGGATCATATCAATATTGATCAAACTTTTACTGTAACACTAGGTTACCTTTTTGAACTGGTTCAGCAAAGATAGGATGATAGTGTCAGATAGCTTTTATGAATGATTAGAAGTGGCACAGATGTAGAAAATGTCATAAGTCTCGAAAGATCCCCTATTCTTGCCATTCTTATGAACCATTAGCTACATCCTTAGCTTTTGCATCTTTAGGATCCACAAATAGTAAGAGTATGAAAAGAAACTGATAAGTTGAAGTAATTTATGTTCTAATTGTTCTAAACATATAAATACTCAAATGAGTCTTGGAAGATTTCCTTTCCTCACAATTCAGGCAATCTAATGAAAATTTGTTATAATTTTGATTCCTATGTATTTCGAGTTCATAAATTGTGAGAATATGTAAGATGTGACAAGTTTTGAAAAAATGTA
>DF358618.1:37071-51729 GCA_000787875.1 Solanum virginianum
CTGATTAAAAATGACTTTTTCCACGCTGATCGCAAATCTGGTCTCAAATTTCCAATCGTAGCTTTGGAAGACATGTTATGTGCACGATCTCATTTTAGGGGTGTTTTTTGGTAATTTTATGGGGTGTTACATTAAATACGGAGTCCTAAAGTAAACATTAAGTTTTTATAAAATGAGTCCTAAAAAGTAAGAAAAGAGAAAATATATTAGTAAAAACTAAGAAGTATTAGAAGAATTAATAATTAAGAAATTCTAAAATATATGATAAGAGGAAGGGGTATGGTATGAAGTACTAGAAAGTAATTAATTAAGGAGAACTAAATTGTAATGAGAAGGATTCCCAAACTAAAACATAAGCGGAATACTTTATTCGGAAAGTCCCATGTTAATCTTTATTAGGAATATTATTATTACAAACTTCCTCTCCTATATATAACATCAAATAATAACAATTATAAACTCATATCAACACATAATCAAAGATTCTGAAAAGAGCAAAATTTGCAGAAAAATAATTTTCATTCAAAGGGAAAAAATGACTTCTTCTGAAAACGTAAAAACCCCAATTTTATGCGCAAGGAGTTGTGGTTACTATGGAAATCCAACCAATCACAACCTTTGTTCCCAATGTTACAAGGCTTTTCTGAAAGAAGCCACAAAGCATACATCAGTTTTATCCGAGAAAATATCTTCTCTTCCTATTATTGCCGAAAAATACGATTCAACGTTATCAAAAAAAAGCCACAAAGCATACATCAGTTTTATCCAAAAAAATATCTTCTCTTCCTATTATTGCCGAAAAATACGATTCAACGATAAAGATGGAAGAACCGCAAAGATGCATGAGTTGTATGAAAAAGGTGGGACTAATTGGCTTCAATTGCAAGTGTGGTAAAATATTTTGTAAGAGTCAGGCATCCAGAGGAACATGCATGTGTAGTTGATTTCAAGTCAGTTGGGCGTGCGGCTTTAATGAAGGAAAATCCTCTTTGCAAAACTGATAAACTTGAGAATAGAATCTAAACACTATTGTTGCTAGTTATGTACCAAGTTTTTTTTTAGATTTGGGTTCTTCAAGTTTACGTTTTAGTTTGGTCATGTTGATTGTTTTCGTTAATAGTATTTTTCATTGTTCAAGATTCATTTGTTTTTATCAAATTTTAGATGTTTCTCGTATGATTTTTAGTTTTTTCAAGAATAAATTCTTTAAATTATAATCTAAAAGTCTATAAATAATATTAAAAATTATTTACTAAATAACAAAAAAGAGAACAAAAAGTTCAGGTACCAACCAACATGCACTGGCCAGATTTGCATAATGATTTCCAAATTAATCTTCCAAACCAAAACCAAAACCAGACAGATATGAGAAGCATACATTTGGAAAATTAAAAAAATAACACATTATAACCAAAGATATTGAAAAGAGTGAAATTCCCCGAAGAAATTTTTCATCCAAAGGAAAAAAGTTAACTTCTTGCATTAGCTTTATCTCAAAGGATATTTTCTCTTACTACTAAAATTGAAAAAAATGAATCGACGATAAAAGATGAAATTAGAAAGGTGCATAATGTGCCGCAACATATTGTAACAAATTGTAAAAGATATCCGTATTATATCCTCTAAACAAAGAATTCATAATTCATAATAATAGCGATGCAACCCATAATTTAACTCAACTATATTCAAGAAGCTTAGTCATGTGCAAGAATTCAAGACTCAAGAATCATAGGTTGTAAAGAATGCAATTAATACGCAAAATCTTGACTCAAGTTGATGAAGGGGCGCATGGATGAACATAGTCCAACACTTTAGGTAACCTTATATACTTGGAATTGAAGAAAACTTCGACATGCACTCAAAACCCTCACTCCTCCTCTTGTTTCTTCAAGAACTCTAACTTAGTTTTGTGCGTTTGGGGCTTAGGACTATGTTTTAAAAGCTCTTTTCTGATTAAAAATGACTTAATTTAACATGGTTTACGTTTATGAGGGGTTGGAAGAAGTCTAGAGTGCCCCTCACAAAAAAAGAAAAAAATTACACTATGGAATACCCAGTCCGCGTTGTGGATTGGGTGCGTATGTGTGTATTTTTGTCCAAAAATTTTCCGAACGAGTTTTTTCCCTCCCTTTGAAAAATTAAAAGAAAACATAAGTCAGGGTCCATGCCTAAGGCGTGTTACGGCCCTGACGCGTAGCCTTACTATCTCGATTTTCGAATTAAAAAATTATTTTTTGATCCGATTACTCTAAAAATCGAACGAGGTAATTTTCCCACTTAATTCTTCATGCTAATTGAAAATCCAGTTTCAGATTTACAAATAGAGCATGAGAAGATGCGCTATGTGCATGTATCTCCTCTAGGGGTGTTTCGAGAATTTTACTAGGCGTTATAGCTTGAGCAGAAAGACTAACTCAGCTATGCATGAGAATGAGCAGAGGCAAGGAAGGGGTAACAAGAACTTTTTCCAAGGAGGTCCTCTAATTATGCATTTTCATTAGCAAGTGCACCAACACCTCAAAACACGTATAAGTAAAAATTATAAAGTCACTAGAATTCCCGAGCATGAGATTCTCAATCCTTGAGAAGTGTGGCTCAAGGTTCTAGAGGAAAACCACCATGTGTTAGATGTGGAATGCTCCATTTAGGTAAGTGTTGTGAAGGCACCAATGCTTGCTACAAATGTGGATAGACAAGTCACTTTTAGAATAACTATCCTTCGAGGAGACAGTGAGTGGAGGGGGAGGGGGATAATAGACCTCAGTCTTCTTCTGCAGCATCGTAGAATAGAGGTAATCAAAGAGGTACTACTTCAGGTATATGCGAGGGAATAAGCTATCTTTTTGCTATTGGTGGTCACCATGACCAAGAGAACTCCTAGGATGTTGATAATGGTATGCTTCAAGTCTTTTCCTTTGATATTTATACATTGCTTGATTTGAGTGCAACATTGTCTTTTGTGACTCCTTATGTGATAACTATGCTTGACTTTTTTCCTTAGTGTCTTCTTGAGCCCTTTAGTATGTTTGTTCATGTTGGTAAGTCTATTCTAGTTAAGAGGGTCTATATAGGTTTTACTCTATCCATCTAGCATAGAAATACCATAACTGACTTAGTTAAGTTAGATATGGTTGACTTTGATTTTATCCTTGACATGTACATGTTTTATATTTGTTATGCTCAATTAATTGTAGAACCCAGATTATCAAGTTTCAATTTTCAAATGAGCCTATCATAGAGTGGAAAAGTGGTCCTACAGTGTCTGGAGCCCTGAGACCCCCAAAATTCATGTGCTAACACCCATGAAACATTGAGAAAATCATCTGATTCCTATTCTTGAGCATGTAAAATGCTCCAAGGTGCCGTTCGATGGGACCGAGCCTACTTGAACTCTTTGCGAGCCTTTTCATGGATGGTTGCATGAAGGTTTTCAAGAAAAATGAGCTCAGAGCCCCGGTACCCAAAAATCCATGGGCTAACACCCACAACAAATAGAGAACATCGCCTTTTTCCTTTTCCAGAGCCCATGAAATACTCTGAGGCATCGTTTGATGGCATCGAGCCTACTAGAAATCATCGTGGGATCCTTATAGACAATTCCATGAGGTTTTATGAGAAAAATGGGAATAGAGCCCCAACACCTCCAATATTCGTGGCTAACACCTATGAAAAATGAGAAAATTGCCTGATTCCTATTCTAGAGCCTATAAAATACTCTGGGGCACTATCTAATGGCACCAGGCCTAATAGAACTTATAATAGGCTTTTTATAGAGGGTTTCTTGATACTTCTTAAAAACAAATAGGCCTAAATCCCAGCAACCCAAAAATCCACAAGCTAACACCCATGAAAATTGAGAGAATATCTTGATTCATGTTCTGAAGCCAATAAAATGCTTCGAGGCGCCGTCTGATAGCATCAGGATAATGGGAACTCTTATTGGGTTCATTACAGACGATGCTATAATGTTTCTCAAGAAAAATGGGCTCAGAGCCCTAACATCCTCGAAATTCATGGGCTAACATGCATGACAATTTTATAAAATCACCTGATTCTTGTTTTAGAACCCATTAAATGCTTCAACGTGTCATTCGATGGTACTGGGCCTATTGGAACTCTTAGTGGGCTAATCCATGAAATTTTGAGCCTAAAGCCCTGGCATCCCTAAAATTCATGGGCTAACACTCATGAAAAAAATAAGAAAATCATATGATTCCTTTTCCTAAGCCTATAAATGTTCTGAGGCATCGTCCAATGGCACCAAGCCTATTGGAACTCTTAGCGACCTTGTTGTGAATGGTTCTATGAAATTCTTTGAGAAAAATAGGTCCATAGCCTTAGTAGCCCAAACTTTGTGAGTTAAACCCATGAAAAATTAAGAAAATAGCATAATTCCTATTCTAGGGACCATAAAATGATCTGAGGCACCCTCTGATGGAACTGGGCCTATTAGAACTCTTAGCGGGCTTGTTATGGACAATTATGTGAAGTTTTCCAAGAAAAATGGACCCGGAGCCCCAACACCACCAAAATCTGTGGGTAAACACCCATAAAACACTGAGAAAATTGCCCGATTCCTATCTTGGATCCCAAAAGATGCTTCGAGGCACCATCCAATGGCAACGGGCCAACTAGAACTTTTAGCAGTCTTGTTATAACACTGTGGCATTTTTTTTTTGAGAAAAATAGGCTCAAAGCCATGGCACCTCAAAAATTCATGGGCTAATACCTATGAAAAACTTAGAAAATTCCCTGATTCTTGTTCCAGATCCCATAAAATGATTCTAGGCATAGTCCGATGGCACCAAGCTTGCTAGAACTCTTAACAAGGTCGTTATAAAAGGTTTCATGATGTCTATTGAGAAAAATCAGCCCGGAGTCTTGGCACCACCAAAATTCATGGATTAGCACCCACATAACTCTGATAAAATAGCTTGATTCCTGAAGCCTAGCTACTGGAGCAAAGGTCTCATCATAGTCTATTCCTTCTTCCTGATTATACCCTTGGACTACCTGTTTGTTCATGTTCCTTATAATTGTTCCATGCTCATCAAACCTGTTCCTAAATGCCCATTTTTTACCAATGACAGTTCTCTCTTCTGGTTTAGGCACAAGATGCCACACTTTGCATCTTTCAAATTGATTTAGTTCATCCTTCTTAACAAGTATGCAATCATCATCTTGCAATGCTTCTCCCACCTCTTTTGGTTCTACTGTTTACAAAAGGCCTTGAATGCATATAAGATCTTTAGTCCTGATCTGGTAGTGATTCCAAAGGTCAGATCTGTGAGAATATTTTCAATCGAACGTGAATGCTAATATTTGTAGTTTTTCATTCTGAGTCCTTGAGTTAGTCCATCAGCTATAGATTCTGACTGAACTGGGACTTGAGTAGTTCTCCCTATTCCCCCTCGACTATGTGAACCCCAGTTTTTCTGTAGATAAACCAGGTTGCACTTCGTATTCCTCAGTACAGTGCTCTAGCTCACTGTCATCCTATATGTTAGTCTCAAACATAGTACTATTTTAAACAAAAGTAACATGAATGCTTTCTTCAACATAATTTGTTCTTTTATTCACCACTTTGCAGGCTTTTCTATGTGAAAAGTAACCTAAGAAAAATTCCCGTATCACTCCTAGCATCAAATCTTTTCAAATTATCTTTCCTATGATTATGAACAAAGCATTTACATCCAAAAGTCCTAAAATAGGAGATATTTGTTTTTCTTCCTTTGAGTAATTCATAGGGAGTTTTGTTTAAAATATGTTTTAACATGCATCTTTTCAAAATATAAGCACTAGTATTTGTAGCTTCGGCCTAAAGATTCTTAGCAAGATTATGTGCAATCATCATTGTTCTATCCATATCTTCTAAAGTACTATTTTTTCGTTCTACAACTCCATTTTGTTGAGGGGTTCTAGGAGCAGAGTAGTTATGATCTTTTCCATTTGTTGAACAGAATTCCAAGAATTCTTCCTTTTTGAATTTAACTCCATGGTCAGATCTTATTGAAATCAAGGAAGTCTCCAATTTCTTTTCCATTTTCTTGATAAAAATAGAGAAGACATCAAAGGACTCTTCTTTAGAAGCTAAAAAGAGTGTCCAGGTAAATCTTGAGTAATCATCAATAATAACAAAGATATACCTTTTACCTCATCTACTTCTTACCCTCATAGGTCCACATAGGTCAATGTGAAGTAATTCCAGACACTTGGTAGTACTTATCAGATTCTTTGACATGAAGGGTGATCTTACTTTCTTCTTTACACATGGACCACAAACTTTGTCATCTTTGAACAAAGTTTTAGGCAACCCTATAACCATGTCCTTTGATGCCAGTGTATTTAATTGTTTTAGACTCACATGTCCAATTCTTTTGTACCATAGTAAGGGATCTTTAGCAATAGCACTCAAGCATTTCAAATGTGTACCAAACATTCCATGATTTCAACTTTTTACATATTTTTGTATCTCTTGGCAATTAAAACTATCTCCTTTGTGTCCAGCTTCTTACCCTGCAACCTACAGAAGTAAATGTTACTCTATTACCTTTGTCACACACTTAAGATATGTTCAACAAATTATTCTTCAATCTATACACATGATAAACTTCTTCCAAGGCTCCTGATTTATTACTTCCAATCTTTCCAACTCTAACAGTAATCCCCTTTTTTCCATCTCCAAAGGAGACATTTCCACCTTTGAAAGGTGTAAGTGAAAGGAATTTGTGTCTATCTCCAGTCATATGCCTTGAGCAACACTATCCATATACCAATGCTTACTTTCCTTCAACACTACCTGCACAATAATTCAAGGGTTAGTTTTAGGAACCCAGACTAGCTTGGATCCTTTCTTATTGTAAAAAGGATGAATGAGATAGCTTTTTGCCCAGCTTGGAAACACATTCCTTGACTTGTTGCTTCCATTATTTTTAGACCACTTTTTATGCACCAAAATTAGTGTTCTTGTTTCTGACTCCATTAGCAATTGGACACTCAATAGTTGCATGTCTAATCTTTCCACAAAGATAACATAGGTTACTAGTAGTGACATTTTCTTTAATAAAACCTATGCCAGCCTTCTCACTGTGAGTTCTACTACCCAACTGGTTTACAATTCTTGAAGATTGAGTCCACTTATTTTCCTTTTCCAGATCCATTTTAGTCTAGAAACCTCCTATGTTAATTTTCTAACCTTTTATTTTCACAGAAAAACTCAATTTTATACTCTTTTAACTTAGTTTTAGCCTTTTGTTGTTCCTTACTCATTTCTCTATTCCTTTTTTCACTGATTGACATTTTCAAAATTTCAGATATAAGACTCATCATAAGTGAATCAAGTTTTTGAACCTATTTCTTCAATCTAGAATTCTCTTCATTAGTTTCATTCAAAGAATTCTTAACCTCTAGACATTCAAATTTTTATTTGAAAAAACCTTGAATAGTTGATCCTTTTCAGCAGACAATTCTTGAAAATCATCAATCAGCCCATTCAACAGTAAAATTTATTTTCTCTTTAAAAAGGTGTAGTTTCTCTTTCAGTTTAACAATAAGTACCTCAGATTTTTCTAAATCCTCAAGATCTGAGTCTCCAACAGTCCTGAATGACGTTTTATCCACCTCTTCAGTGTCAGATTCTTCAATTCCTGAATCCTAAGCAGCCATCATAACATATTCTTCTTTCTCCTTTTTCTTGGCAGCTTTATCTCTCAACTCCTTCTCAGCTCTTTCCTTTCTCCACTAAATTTCCCATTAGGGAAATTATTTGATATGATGATCCATTTTTTCGCACTTGTAGCATCCAGACTGATTTTTGTCATTTGACCATTTTCTGCTACTTGAGTCATCAAACCACTTTCTGCTACCAGTTTCTTTCTTGTCTCTTCCTTTCCCCTTTCTAAGAAATTTCTTGAAGTTCTTTGCCAAAAAGGCTATTTGTTCCTCACCTAGATCTGATCCCTCACCATCAGAAGCCTTAAATGCTAGTGATTTCTCAATAATTGCTTCTTCTTTCATCTAATCTTCCATGTTCATCTCATAAGTTCTAAGATTTCCTACTAATTCATCTGGAGTCATGGTAGCAATATCCTTTGGTTCTCTGATGGCAGTAACTTTCACATCCCACTTTGCCTTAGAAAGAACTCTAAAGACCTTATCTACTTGCTCCTCAATAGTGAGAATCTTTCCCAGAGATGCCAGTTCATTAAAAAGGGTTGTGAGACTAGTAATCATATACTGCAGTGACTCATTATCCTTCATCTTGAAAGTTTCATATTCAGTAAAGAGCATAGCATCTCTAAATCTTCTAAACTGACTCGTAACTTCATGCACATTTGTCAACATATCCTAAATTTCCTTAGCAATGGAACATCTTGAGATCCTATTATATTCATCTATCCCTAATCTACAAACCAAAATGTTCTTGGCTTTAGCATTTTTCTTGAGAGCTGTCAAATCATCAACAGTGAATTCATTTCGCTCCTTTGGGACTTGTTGACCTTCCACAATTGTTTTTGGAATAGTAGGTCTCATAATAATCCTATACCACAACTCGTAATCTTTAGCATGATTGAAGTCCTACATTTTTGCTTTCCACCAGTCAAAGTGAGTTCCATTGAACTGTGAAGGCCTTACCGTCCATTGTCCTTCTTCGTGTCCAAGAGGGGGTGTAGTATTCATCATGATTGGTTCTTAGGTGTTAGCCTTTGACAAGAAAACTTGCTTTAGTACCAATTGAAAGTTTTGCAAGCCCTGCAGATTCTTCTAATTAGAGAACTAAGTTTTCAGACTTGTTTTAGAAATGAGAGTGCAAATCAAGACACAGTATTTAACATGGAAAACACCCGACTCACAAAGGTGTAAAAAATCATGACCTATACCACTACAGGATTTAACCTGAACTTCACTAAAATGAATGGGCCACAATAAAATAATTACAAGCCTAAGTAATCTAGGAAATCAGGATTCCTAAACTAATGACTTCTCATAAACCTTCTAGGGTTTATTTCCCAAGTCTTCTAGTTGCCCCCAACTTGAAAACGTACCCTACTTCAATTTATAGATCATAGAACTAATCAATACATCAAAGTTTAAGAAAATTCAGGACATCCAAAATCTAAGACTAAATGTCTAAAAGATGTTCCAAAAATATTTCCTCACTAACACAACACTTTACTTGCAGAACTGCTCTTTGTTTGCTTGAAGAGTTACATCCTGCACAATCTCAACTTGCTTACTTAAGTATCCTTCTTGGATTGAGTTTTACTCCACTTAGAACTCCTCCTTAGTTCTGAGTCTAGAACCTTTGAATTCTTCTTTCATTAGAACTATTGTTGACTGTCAACTATTATCTTACACAATTGTTCTGTTTGCATTGCACTTTTTCATTGGTTATCATGAGGATATACTTAAGACCTTATCCAATCCGCAACTTTACTTTCTTGCCCAAACATCACTTCTATGTTATATCTCTTTGAGACTCTGACTGTAATAACCATATCATCTTACATGTTTCATCGCCCTTTCTCTATCATCAAAACTGTAGCAACTCAACAAGAGATGGTATAGACTTTTAGCTAGCACGAAAAATATGATCTTAAAGCTTTTAAAAATAAAGTTTATCTATTGGATCTATCATTGAACTTTAAACACTAACATAAGTGTCACTAGTTATAGTACGAGTATTTGACTAAGCATATAAGTTGATTAGACTGACTTATATATTTTTTATTTACATAAAATGAGTTTGGTAAATACAAAAATACTTATAAGTCTAAATTAGTTAAATGTGATAAGTTGATTATCTCGAACTTATGACATTTCAACTTATAAGTAGTTTTAGGTTGATCATGTCTATCACGATTTTATCCTTAATATTTTTTTTAAATAATTGTACTTTCTCAAAATAAGACACGTAGCCTTTTTTACATTGTATATGTTGTTCCGTGTTTTTTAAGGAATTAGTTTTGGTATATAATTTTGATATATTTTAAAGATGTTTTAGTAGTAGAACAATGAATCAATAGTTTCGACAAATGCATCAACTGCTTGTCGTAGGGAATTTGAACGCAATTCAAGGGGATACTTATGCATTATCCCTTTTTTAATACAAATTATTCATGTTTATGAGTGAAATTTTCAATTTTTTAAATCATTCAAAGCGTAGATTTTGATCGTATAAAAAAGAATATTAATTAAGAGAAATAAAGATGTTGACTATACAAATCTATTAGTTCCACACCAAATCAAAAGGAAAAATAATATATTAATTACCTAATAGATATAACCAAATTTGCTAAAAATTTTAGGAACCAAATCGATAGATATGACATGAATTTAATAACTTGGTTTAGGTTCTAGGTACTTCTTCCATTATAAAGTAACATGCATACTTTTATATATTTTTAAGCTATAACATAGTAAATTTAAGATTCATTCACACATTTTTTCTTGCATGAGCCAAAAGCACTTTCTTTTGAGGGTGCAATTTTCTATTTTTGATTTGAGGAAAAAGAAAACTGTGTCTGCATCGCAATCAACAACACACCAATCAAATGGTAATGATTTTGAATTTCACTAAAAGTATAAAATTATATTATTTATAGATTTGGGTGTCTATGTTTATTTTTGTGTTTATGATTTGTAATTTTGTTTGTTGCTAGGGTTTTGCATAGGTAGGTATAAATGAAAGAACTTCAATCAACATTCATGTATTGACAAAAGTACTTCAATGTGTTGAGTGCATCATGGTGTTAATGAAAATAGAAAAATACTTGTTATAAGTTTTTATAAACTCAAGATCAAAGGTATTTCATTAATAAACTACATATGTCCATAAATACACTATAACGGGATTTTTTTCTAGTCTAGATTCATTACAACAACCACATCAACATACCTAGTGGAATCCCACAAGTGGAGTCCGAGAAGGGTAAAATGTACGCAGACCATACCACTACCTAACTCATAGAGATAGAGAGTCTAGATTCATTACAAAAATTGAATTTTGAAAAGATCTTTTTAGTAAAGCAAATTATTTTGTTGTGAAAGTGTTATTTGAATGACTAGGGTCAATTCTCTCTTTTCTCTAGCCTTATTGATCAGTTCACAGTTCTACTCCAAAGATGACCATTGCGAAGAGCTCCTATGGTGAAACCTTTGAGGTTGATGAGGCAGTGGCGCTGGAGTTGCAGACAAATAAGTATATAATTGAAGATAATTGCACTAATACCACTGTCCCGCTACCTAACTTCACTAGCAATATCTTGGCCAAGGTCATCGAGTACTGCAAGCGCCATGTCGAGGTTCTGAAGGCCGAAGATAAGACCTCCGAGGAGGATCTCAAGTCTTTTGAAGTTGAATTGTCAAAGTTGATCAGAGCACCCTTTTCGATCTCATACTGGCTGCCAACTATTTGAACATAAAGAGATTGCTTGATCTGACATGTCAGACAGATGCAGACATATGATCAAAGGGAAGACTCTTGAGGAGATCCATATATAAGATATTCAACATTAAGAATGACTTTATTCCTGAGGAAGAGGAAGAAGTTAGTTGGGAGAACGCCTAGGCATCTGAGTGAATTTGAGTCTGTAAAACATCCATATCTTCAATATAATTTAGTAGATGCTATGAACAAGTTATATTATTAAGTATGTGACTGTTGTTTCTTAGACCTTCTAACATTGTCATTTGAACCTCTTTTGGTCTATTATGCTATGGTTTCTTGTGTTCTAAGTGAAAATTAAAGATAAAGAAAAATGACAAGAGAAGAATGGTTGAGGAGGATTGGTATAACTGATCCCTACTTTGTATATCCTTACATCCTTGACCTAACTCTTCATTGCTAAACTTTCTCTATTAAATCTTCAAATCCTCTTGGCCCCTTCTTTGTAAGTTCACCACTCTTTCAAAATGTTGCTTTATAAAAGAGGATTAATCAGTTATACCAATCCTCAATCATTCTTCTCTATTCTAAATGCTTGTTATTTTTTTATCTTCAATTTTCTCTTATAACACAAGAAACCACGACATAACAGAGCAAAAGAGGTTCAAATGGCAAAGTCAAAAGTCTAAGAAACAACAGTCACACACTTAGTAATATAACTTGTTCATAGCATCTACTAAAGTATATTGAAGATATGGATGCTTTACTGACTCAAATTTACTCAGATGCCCAGACATTCTCCTTCCTAACTTTTTCCTCTTCCTCAGGAGTAAAGTCATTCTTAATGTTAAATGTCTTATGGATCTCCTCAGGAGTCTTCCCTTAGATCATGTCTGCCACTGTCTAACATGTCAAATCAAGCAGACCCTTTATGTTCAAATAGTTGGTAGCTAGTATAAGATCGAAAAGGGTGCTCTGATTAACTTTGACAAATTTGAGATCCTCCTTGGAGGTCTTATCTTCGGCCTTCAAAACCTCAACATGGTGCTTGCAGTACTTGATGACCTTAGCCAAGATCTTGCTAGGGAAGTTAGGTAACTAGATTGTAGTGTTACCGCTATCATCTTCTATCATATGCTTGTTTATCTATGACTCTAGCGCCACCTCCTCATGAACCTCAAAGGTCTCATAGTTAGAGCTCTTCAAATTGGTCATCTTTGGAGGAGAATTATGAACTGATCAACAAACCCTAACCATAGTCTAGAGAGAGAGAGTGGACCCTAGTCATTCAAATAACATTTCGCAACAAAATAATTTGCTTTACCAAAAAGATCTTTCCAAAATTCAATCTTTATAATGAATCTAGAGTATAAAAAATCCTTTCATAGCATATTTATGGACATATGTAGTTTATTAATGAAATACCTTTGATCTTGGGTTTATACAAACTTATAACAAGTATTTTTTCCATTTTTATTAACACCATTGATGCATTCACCATATTGAAGTACTTTTGTCAATACATGAGTGTTGATTGTTGTGCTAATAGCTGCCTATACAAAACCCTAGTAACAAACAAAATTACAAATCGTAAACACAATAATATCTATAAATTATACAATTATATACTTTTATTGAAATTCAAAATTGTTACCATTTGATTGGTGTGTTTTTTATTGCAGACATAATTTTCTTTTTCCTCAAATCAACAACAATATATCCAGTGGAATCCCACAAATGGGGTCTGGTTTCTTTTTCCTTAAATTTTGCACCCTCGAAAGAAAGAACTTTTGACTCATGTAAGGAAAAATGTGTGAATGAATCTTGAATTTACTATGTTATAGCTTAAAAATATATGAAAGTATACAAGTTTATTTATAATAAAAGAAGTACCTTGAACCTAAACCAAGTTATTGAATTCATGTCATATCTATCAATTTGGTTCCTAAAACCCAAGTCACCCGGGGGCATTATCCTCTCTACCCTTCTTCCACTGATCATACCACAATCTAGCCATATGCTTCAGTTGATAAGCAGCCAGTTCCACTCCTCCACATAGTTCTCAAGGTCCTCAGTAGATGCAGACCCTGTGAACTCATAAGGACTCATCCTCAAGAATTACCAGACTATAGAAGTGTTATGGGCATCCTATCAGGCTGCTCCTTCTCTCCCAATAGGTGCTGTGGTAGCCTGGGCTAGAGTTTGGATAGCCTAGCGAATCTCAGCATTGGATACCTCATGTTGTGGGGGTTGCGCAAAAGGGGTAGCTTGTTCAATGGGCACCTCATGTTCTTAAGGCTTAGGTGGGTCTACATTTTATCTGGCGGGATGTCTTCTACCTCTGACGGCTCTTCTGGAAGGCATGATTAAAATTTTGCACCGTGCAAAGCAGGAATTAGAATAAAACTTTCATAGAGTATAACTCTATAGCACAACTTAGAAAATGAACGAAGGAAAACATTTCCTAATGCCCCATAGCCTCCTGCTTATGAAGTGTGGTGCACAACACACCCATAAACAAGACTCTACTAGACACGGCTTCATATACTCTCTAGGACACTTGAACACTGGCTTTGATACTAAGTTTGTCACGCCCCTAGAGGGGATTGAAAACGTGGCCGGCACTCAGAGACTATTGCTAATCCCTAAGCAAACCACTTGGCCTCATCACACTCACTTTGTCTTGCATTTTACTAATCAACGGAAGACATATGGAAATAAATGGGCACATCTCATCGTCTATCTCAAATAAATATATAATAAAAGGCTAGCAGAAAGAAACTAGCTCATAAATCTCAATATCCATATCTGACTCTAGTCTACGAAGCCTCTACACATGAAGTGGTGCCAATGATAGACCCATGACTACCTAAATCAAAATAAAATCTAAGTAAAAGCTACTATAAGCAAGATGAAATGGGTGATGAACCCTCCGAAGTAGGGGAGGCTGACCAAGCTGCTGAATGTCTCAAGATCCTCAGTAGTGCATCTGCATATGTACATCATAAAATGATGTAGTCCAAAAAGGGGATGTTAGTACGTGGAATGGACTGGTATGTAAAATAGTTGTGTGAAACTGAAATAGGTAGAGAACAAATCAACATCAAAAATGGTGAAAATCAACATGTCAAATGTCTATATAGAGCATGAATAAAGAGTGAACAAGTAACCTATCAACCAATCAACCTATCAATCAAATCAGACTCAACTCAGAGCGACTCCTCTCAAAGGAACTCAACTCAACTAAACCTCAACATGGTGCTTGCAGTACT